>OZ023263.1:102273785-102408785 GCA_964006375.1 Tillus elongatus | reverse complement strand
GGCGACTCAAATGAAAAATCTAACAAAATCATCAGTAGCAGCGAGTGTTACGTCACAATCAATGATACCCAATGATACCATCATCGATAGAGTAACAGACTATATATATATATATATATATATATATATATATATATATATATATATATATATATATATATATATATATATATATATATATATATATATATATATATATCGGACATAGAATAATATATGGCAAGGAAAATTAGAGTGCAGAGATTAAACATACGATTCATTTGGCATGGACAGCGTTTAAGAAAGTTAGCTACATATTAAAGAATAGGTAAGTACCAATACACTTGAAAAGGGAAACGTTTCATAGGTGCATACTACCAGTGCTTACATGCGGTCTAGAAACTATGGCCATAACAAAGTAAACACCAGATAAATTAAGGATCGCACAGAGAGCCATGGAAGGGATTTTGTTGGGGATTACATTGAGGGACACAATACGAAATAGCGAAATTCGGAACGAAACTAAATTACTGGATGTTATGGAGACGATGGCGAGTCTCAAATGGCAGTAGGTTGGTCACATAGCTAGACAAGACACGAATGCGTGGACACAGAGGGTGATTTGCTGGAGACCAAGACAGACAAAAAGAAGTGTGGAAAGACCCCAAAAAGTATGGATTCACGATGTGAGGGTGGTGGCTGGAAAGCAGTGGATGAGAACAGGGGGGACATGGCAAGGAAGAAATTAGAAGAGGCCTATTTTCGACACTGGATGAGTTCAGGCTAAAGAAGAAGAAAAAAATACAACGTGCATTTTTAGTTTTGAACATTATAGTGAAAAAATTAAATATTTGTTAATCAAATTGTTGAATTCCGTTGTGGTGCGAACAAGAGAAAACCTACATGAGATACTATGACACCTTGCGTATTTTCTAAGTTAAGAAGCTCTAGTGACGTGATTGAGGAGGGCAAAGATAAACACTTGAGATAATGTAAATATGACCCTCTACTTAAGCAGTTGTTAATTACAGGAGTAACTTGACTCTACTTCCCTTACTGGAGTCGATAAATTGGATAAAGATAAGAAAGTAAACAGGCAATATTTACATGAGTTATGAGTATAGTTACGGAATTTATGCTTAAATATAGCGCCTCGTAGGTGTTGGGTCTCGAGCATTAGCAACAGGATATCGCGTGTTAGTTGCTAGTGCTTGCAATGTTCTCGCTTCTAAATTCAATAAACGACCAAGTAAATCATTATACTTGTTACGTGCTATACAGAGTGGTTGTTATTACTCACTACTGTTGTGCTGATATGCTCGCTTAGATAACCAAGTCATAAGATAAAATTATTTTCATATATTATCATAAAAAGTTAATAAACCTAGAAACAAAACCAACCTTTAGCGAATTTTTGTACAAAAAAATTAGGACATAGCGACTTTTGAAATTTGAAGTAATTAGTTCAAACACACACACGCACCACGGGGGCAATTTTAATTTATATATATATATATATATATATATATATATATATATATATATATATATATATATATATATATATATATATATATATATATATATATATATATATATATATATATATATATATATATATATTTATATAGGGTGGCGCATTGAAAACGAAACAGACCGATTTGGGTCAAGAAAAATTTTTTTCAGAAACGCTGAAACACGTCAATTTTAATATTGAGGGGGACATGTTTTGACATAAAACTCAACTTTGTCACATCAACCCTTTAAGATGGTGATAACAACTCTTATATTTTAAATAGGGAACATGCTTCGAGTGCTACCTCATTTGAAAGCTCTTTCTTTTCTGAATTCAGCACACTAATTTTTTTGGAAGTTTTATCAACTCGTTTAAAAATTATTCACAGTTGGAGTTACATTCATTGTGATAATAAATGCACTAATTAGTCAATTTTTCGTTAAAAAAAAACTAAAAAACAAAACCAAATGTTCAAAAATGTATATTCAGTTAAATAAGTGTTCAAATTGTTGACCACCAGCTTCCATACAAAGCATTTGTGGAGTTATTAGACGGCATTCCTCAACAATGCGTCGTCGTAATTTTTCCAGAGACTCCGGTTCTGTTGCGTAAATACTACTATTTAAATGGCCCCATAGAAAGTAGTCTAAAGGAGTTTAATCCGGTGATGTAGAGGGCCACTCAATAGCACCTCTACGCCCAATCCATTGATCTGGAAACTCTTTGTTAAAAAACTCTCTAACACGTTGTGAAAAATGCGGAGGGGCTCCATCTTGTTGAAACACTAATTGATTTTCTTGATAGCGATCATCATTTTCAAAAAAGTCAATTCGTAGAGGGTAAACCATATGTTCGAGTAACTCTAAATACGTTTCGCCACTCAAATTGCCATCAAGAAAAATTGGTCCGATTAAACGGTCTCCAAAAATGCCAGTCCAGACATTCAATTTCTGTGGAGTTTGAGTGTGAAAATTTCTTGGATTATCATCGGCCCAATAACGACAATTATGACGAGACTGTAGAGTTTAATAAAAACGTACACTCGTCTGAAAAACAGATATTGGACAGACAGTTCCCGTTATCAGCTATTCTTGCAGTCATAACATCACAAAACTCCAGCCGCCGATCAAAATCATCTTCATTCCGTTGTTGTACAAGATGAATTTTATACGGGTGAAATTTATGATGCTTCAATATTCGCTGAATAGTTCTTCTTTTGATGTTTGAAACAGTGGCCAATTTTCTCGTGCTCAAAGTTGGGTCTGCAGCTATTTGTCCTAAAACTTCAATCTCAGTAGTCTCATTTCTAACCGGAAATTCACGTTCAGGATCCCGTTTTTGTTGGCTACTGAACCACTTTGTCGAAACTTTGCAACTAACTCCAAAATGTATTTTCGGTTATCATGTCTGTTCGGACGTCGTTCATTAAACAAGTTTGAGGTACGGTTGGCACAGTCATCGTTTTTGAAAAAAAGAGTAATTATTTCAACTCTTTCTTCTTCAGAATACACCATTGTGAAATTAATTTTGGGTAGTACTATCAAGTATCAAACCGACCGATAAACTGAAATAATAAACCGCATTTCTCTCATTCCGATAAGAAATGTTCTCATAGTTAATTTTTTGTTTAAAAACCAACAAAACATTGACTATCCGCACATTTCTTATCGGAATGAGTGAAATGCGTTTTTACATCTTGAACTGTGAATAATTTTTAAACGAGTTGACAAAACTTCCAAAAAAATTAGTGTGCTGAATTCAGAAAAGAAAGATCTTTCAAATTATGTAACACTCGACCCATGTTCCCTATTTAAAATATAAGGGTTGTTATCACCACCCTTAAGGGGTTGATGTGACAAATTTGAGTTTTATGTCAAAACATGTCCCCCTCAATATCAAAATTTAATATATATATATATATATATATATGTGTGTGTGTGTGTGTGTGTGTGTGTGTGTGTGTGTGTGTGTGTGTGTGTGTGTGTGTGTGTGTGTGTGTGTGTGTGTGTGTGTGTGTGTGTGTGTGTGTGTGTGTGTGTGTGTGTGTGTGTGTGTGTGTGTGTGTGTGTGTGTGTGTGTGTGTGTGTGTGTGTGTGTGTGTGTGTGTGTGTGTGTGTGTGTGTGTGTGTGTGTGTGTGTGTGTGTGTGTGTGTGTGTGTGTGTGTGTGTGTGTGGTGTGTGTGTGTGTGTGTATGCAAGTTTTAACGTTTTCCTTGCTCGGCTTGAAGACATCGTATCTTCACTTCAGACTGCACTGCTTATAAATATTATAGTCTTACAAAATAAAGCAGGAACTGGTAAACTTGAACTACACTATAGTAGTACGGAATGAAAGTGAACTGCGTGTCGAGTGTATCGAGGTTATTAACGTCCTCTATAAGTGATGAGAAAGATTGTTAAATCTGTTAACTAAAACATGCAAATTCGCACATAAATATACAGTAAGAGCCATGGTGGTTCAGTGGTAAGAACGAGTGCCTCTGATCCAAAGGGTACTAGGTTCGATCCCAGGGTACTCCATTCACTTTTTCAGTACATACTGTACAATTAACATCAACCGAGGTTGTGGCATTATATCTGAGCAAGTTAAATGTGTGCACGTTCCGCCCTTCACAGAAGGCGTAAAGCCGTCGGTTCCGTGTCCATTAGATGTTGGGCACATTAAAAATCCCTACACTTCTTACAGAAAAGCAGGGGTTCGTCAAAATTTCCAGGATAGTGAGGTGAAACTGCTCCCTGGCGTCGGTGATTGGCCATAGTTATGGAAATAGGCCTATGTTAAATAAATAAAACACACATACACAAATATACAGTAACAGATGGAAGTTGAAATTACCTCCAAAAAATTCGGAACGCAGCTAGTACGTTATGGTGGTGAATTTTCATTAAAATGCTTTTAATAGCAAATATGTCGTTTTTTAATGAAAGCGGGCATCAAATTTGGTTACCAGTATAACCTATATAGTAGAAACGGCGTACCATATTTCATTAAAATAACTTTATTGTTCGAAAAAGTACAACATTTTTTAGAAAATGAACTTAAAATGTTCCGATGTAAACTGGTCTGATTTTCCTGGCCAACGAACCTCTTCAAACTATTTACTCACCTACCGAGATATCATTATTTACACCAAAAGCTATTCGTCGAAACTTCCAAAGAAAACTTTAATGAACCTTTGCAAACAATTTTTTCACGGAAATCCGAAAACATTTTTTTTAATAACTTATTAAACATTTAACATTAAATGACAAAATTTCACAAAAGCTTGACAAACAATGATTCCTATGGAAACAGATAAAATTGTAAACGTCGTTGTGCCAAAAATGTGAAACAATTGAAATAACTTGAAGACAATGAAGACTATCAATTTTTTTTACAAATATACATTATAATTCGATATTTAAACATGCAATAATATAAGAGGTGTTCGATTTAAAAAAAGAAAATTTGTATCATCAGCGACTTATGGGCCAGCCTGTGATTGTCGAAATAATTTTTATAAGATGTAGCTCAAGACACCCTATAATTAACGTATACAATTTTTTCTAGCATCTTGTATAATAAGGGCAATATTGAGCTTTACCGCAGAAATGCGTCAGCCTGTATAAATGTAAGCAGATACAAACTGAAACTAACACCGCATATGGGTTCTAGGGGTCCCATTTTGAGCTCATTTGAAAAAATCTTTTCAAAATACAAAAGTCGCGGGCTCCTCAAGGGCGAATTTTTGTTACGAAAATACAAACATTATTAGCGTAGTAACCATAAACTATATAACTAAAACTGCTGCCGAACCATGAGAGAAAGGTTCTATTTTGATTTAATTTTTTGGAAATATTTTAATAAAATGAAGGACAATGGCGGTTGAATTTAAAACTGTAATGTACAATAAATGTTGTTATCCACGAAGAATATTTTGCTTTTGTGCATTTTTCTGGTCAACAGTGGCACCCAAATTGTTTCCTTTAAATGCCTATAACCGTTTTTTCGTTTAACTTGCAAACTAAATTTTTGCGCATAGTTGACTTTTTATGGTGTAACCCTGAGTACCAAATTTGGTTGTCCTAACTTTGTTATTTCCAGATATATAAAAATTTTTCGAAAGGAAACACAAACCTTTCCGGGAAAAACTGGACCGATTTTCCTGGCTAACAAACTCATCCAGGCCTTTTGCAAAAGGAAGGTAACCAGATTTTATTGAAATCGGCCCATTATTTTTTGAGTTATATGTGCGATACATACATACACACAGCCACAGATATATATATATATATATATATATATATATATATATATATATATATATACATATAAAAATTGAAATCGAGTCTGGATATGGGTTCTAGGGGCCTATTTTGCGCTCATTTGAAGAAATTTTTTCTACTTATTAGTGAACTTTTAAAAAAATAAAATTCACTAAAATTGAAAGTGACCCCGAATATGTGTTCTAGAGAGCCTAGTTCGCGCCCATTGAAATTTTTTCAAAATTTAAAATCCAAAAGTCAAGATCTCTTCATTAGTGTTTTCTTTTTAATTTCACTGAAAAGAAAGGCCGTTAAATAATATATATATATATATATATATATATATATATATATATATATATATATATATATATATATATATATATATATATATATATATATATATATATATATATATATATATATATATAAGACTAGATGCATTCTCGCAACAATTAGAACCGTAGACCGGTTTCGCTCTCATTAGAGCTCTTCAGTACGGCATACTAATTGCAGCAAAAATGCACCAAAAATAACACGGCTAACGTATAGCCAGTCTTAAAACACTAAGTGAGTAGCGAACGTGTCGCCACCTAGTTCGGAACCAAGTACTTGTTGTCACGTCCGCTCCAAATAATACAGAGTATTAAAAATAGAGACGGTATACAACTAACTAACAATTTAAAAAATTGTTAGCCCTGGCCCATTTCTACCCCAATATAGGGACAAAGTATGTAAGACTAGATGCATTCTCGCAACAATTAGAACCGTAGACCGGTTTCGCTCTCATTAGAGCTCTTCAGTACGGCATACTAATTGCAGCAAAAATGCACCAAAAATAACACGGCTAACGTATAGCCAGTCTTAAAACACTAAGTGAGTAGCGAACGTGTCGCCACCTAGTTCGGAACCAAGTACTTGTTGTCACGTCCGCTCCAAATAATACAGAGTATTAAAAATAGAGACGGTATACAACTAACTAACAATTTAAAAAATTGTTAGCCCTGGCCCATTTCTACCCCAATATAGGGACAAAGTATGTAAGACTAGATGCATTCTCGCAACAATTAGAACCGTAGACCGGTTTCGCTCTCATTAGAGCTCTTCAGTACGGCATACTAATTGCAGCAAAAATGCACCAAAAATAACACGGCTAACGTATAGCCAGTCTTAAAACACTAAGTGAGTAGCGAACGTGTCGCCACCTAGTTCGGAACCAAGTACTTGTTGTCACGTCCGCTCCAAATAATACAGAGTATTAAAAAAAGAGACGGTATACAACTAACTAACAATTTAAAAAATTGTTAGCCCTGGCCCATTTCTACCCCAATATAGGGACAAAGTATGTAAGACTAGATGCATTCTCGCAACAATTAGAACCGTAGACCGGTTTCGCTCTCATTAGAGCTCTTCAGTACGGCATACTAATTGCAGCAAAAATGCACCAAAAATAACACGGCTAACGTATAGCCAGTCTTAAAACACTAAGTGAGTAGCGAACGTGTCGCCACCTAGTTCGGAACCAAGTACTTGTTGTCACGTCCGCTCCAAATAATACAGAGTATTAAAAATAGAGACGGTATACAACTAACTAACAATTTAAAAAATTGTTAGCCCTGGCCCATTTCTACCCCAATACCGGTCTACGGTTCTAATTGTTGCGAGAATGCATCTAGTCTTACATACTTTGTCCCTATATTGGGGTAGAAATGGGCCAGGGCTAACAATTTTTTAAATTGTTAGTTAGTTGTATACCGTCTCTATTTTTAATACTCTGTATTATTTGGAGCGGACGTGACAACAAGTACTTGGTTCCGAACTAGGTGGCGACACGTTCGCTACTCACTTAGTGTTTTAAGACTGGCTATACGTTAGCCGTGTTATTTTTGGTGCATTTTTGCTGCAATTAGTATGCCGTACTGAAGAGCTCTAATGAGAGCGAAACCGGTCTACGGTTCTAATTGTTGCGAGAATGCATCTAGTCTTACATACTTTGTCCCTATATTGGGGTAGAAATGGGCCAGGGCTAACAATTTTTTAAATTGTTAGTTAGTTGTATACCGTCTCTATTTTTAATACTCTGTATTATTTGGAGCGGACGTGACAACAAGTACTTGGTTCCGAACTAGGTGGCGACACGTTCGCTACTCACTTAGTGTTTTAAGACTGGCTATACGTTAGCCGTGTTATTTTTGGTGCATTTTTGCTGCAATTAGTATGCCGTACTGAAGAGCTCTAATGAGAGCGAAACCGGTCTACGGTTCTAATTGTTGCGAGAATGCATCTAGTCTTACATACTTTGTCCCTATATTGGGGTAGAAATGGGCCAGGGCTAACAATTTTTTAAATTGTTAGTTAGTTGTATACCGTCTCTATTTTTAATACTCTGTATTATTTGGAGCGGACGTGACAACAAGTACTTGGTTCCGAACTAGGTGGCGACACGTTCGCTACTCACTTAGTATATATATATATATATATATATATATATATATATATATATATATATATATATATATATATATATATATATATATATATATATTTATTTATTTATTTATTTATTGATAAGTGTGTACTATGTGGCAAGCTTTATGTTTTCTTGAACAAGTATGTTCTGCTTGGTTCATTTTGGTTGCTATTTTAAATTAATTATGTAATTATTATTCAGGTATGGGATTTATTCCTTATATTTTTGCTTGTACCATATTGGCACAAATTCTTTTTAGATTTGTATAAAAGTTTGACAGAAAAAATTAATTATGGATGCAATTATTAGAGATAGTACACAGAGCAATGGCGAATACTTGAAAAAAAATTATGTGATTCAGCTACATTTATGTTATTCCAAAAGTTAATAATAACCGAGATACAGGGTGCCACAGTTGAAAAATTACATTTCATTTTCTTTAATATCTCTGAAACACTTCGAGATAAATTCACGAATTATTGTATTCGAATGTTTTTTTGGGATGAGAAAATCAAATTCGTCAATGATTTGGATGTATTTTGTAGAGGGAGTTACAGGCGGCTATGAGGACACATCTGATTCGTTTCAACTTCTTTTGGCCACACTGTATGTAATTGTGAAGTCAAAAAATCCTTTTCCCTATCTTTTTTACATAAAAAACATATACGTTATTAAAGTCGCTAGGCGTAACGGTTTCCGAGAAAAATGCATTTAAAGCTGATGATGCACGAAAGAGAAACATTTTGAATAATTGGTTACGTTATTGTATTCATACATCAATCACAATAATATCTAAAACAATTATAAATAGAACATATTTTCCTGTGACAACAAGTGTTCAATATGACCACAATTTTCTTCGATACATTTTGCAATCATCTTAGAGAAAGACCACTTCATTGTAAACAGCAATTGTTCATTCCGAAATAATGCTGCTGCATGTTGAATTTTGTTAAGTAATTCTTCAGGTGTATTTATCGTATTTTGGTAAACTGTTGATTTCATATAACCCCATACACAAAAGTCCATAGGATTGAAGTCAGGGCTTCTTGGATGCCAGGGTATTGGCAATCCACGTCATATGCAAGGATTGTCAAAGCATGTATTTAAGAAATCCCTTACTGGAGGAGAGAGATGTGCAGGTGCCCCATCTTGCATGAAAAACATTACTTGCCTTAAACTCAGAGACACATCATCCAGAATGTCCCCTAGTTCATTTCGAAGGAACTGTAAGTGCAGAAGACCATTCAATTTGGTGGTAGTACATAGGGTCCTAAAAAATAATTGTCAATAACTCCGCACCAAATATTAATTTTAAATTCGTGTTGAAAATGGCGGTCTGTAGTTAGGTGAGGGTTTTGTGTATCCCACGCATGTTTGTTTCGAAAATTGAATATTCCACGATGAGTAAAAGTTGCCTCATCCGTAAACAGAATCTTATTAAACGTAAATCTTCATTCTGGCGCATGCGAACAAAGTTACAAAATTGCAATCGTGCTTGAAGGTCAACTTCAAGTAGGTGTTGCATTGGCGTAAGATGATAAGGGTGTAACTTTTCTTTATGAAAAATTCGCCATATTGATTTTTGACTTATTCCTTCACGAGGCCATAAGTCTTGTACTTATTTCTGGAATATAGGCAGCGGCTAGTACAATTTCTTCTTCTTGCTCTGGTGTGATAATTTTCGAACGTCCTAAGATTTTTTTCTTATGCTGAAACCAGACAGTCTCACCCCATCGATCGTAAATTCTCTTAGAAGTTTTGAAATCTGGTTGATGTCGATTGGGGTACATTTCTAAGTAACGTTGACAAGCTTGACACTCATTGTAATTTTTCTGGAGTATAAACACACCATGCCTCTCATTTCTACATTGGAATAAATATTAGGTTTTGGCAGTTTAATGAAATTGTAAATTTATTTGCAAAATAATCATAATGCAAACACACTTCTCTTAAACTGAATTTTAGTTTGACAGTTTATTTGTTTTCATAAGTCATATCATTTATTAGTTACTGTTTCATAGACTACTACGGTGAATAAACGTGTCAGAATTATTACACCACAGACAGAAGAAAATTATATTCATCAGCTTTAAATGCATTTTTCTCGGAAACGGTTATTTCTAGCGACTTTAATAACGTATATCTTTTTTATGTAAAAAAAGATGGAAGCAACGATTTTTTGGCTCCACAATGACATACAGTGTGGCCAAAAAAGTTGGAACGAATCAGATGTATCCTGATGGCCGCCTGTGGCGCTCTCTACAAAATACATCCAAATCGTTGACGTATTTGAATTTCTCATCCCAAAAAAACCGCCGAATACAAAAATTCATGAATTTATCTCGAAGTGTTTCAGAGATATTAAAGAAAATGGGATTTAATTTTTCAACTTAGACGCCCTGTATCTCGGTTATTATTAACTTTTGGAATAACACAAATCTAGCTGAAACGCATTTTTTTTCAAGTATCCGCCATTGCTCTATGTACCATTACTTAAGACTCACCCTATATATATATATATATATATATATATATATATATATATATATATATATATATATATATATATATATATATATATATATATATATAGTGCGAGATTTTGACCATCGACATCATTGGAAACTCGGAAACCGTATGAGATACAAACCTAGTTAAATTAGACAAAAGTTGCGCAAATATAAGGGCAACTCCAAGCTACTGACATTTCAAAAAAGTTCAATATCTTCCTACATATAAGCGAAATACAAAAAACGGTCATTTTTTCTCTCTTCAATATCTCAAAAAGTATGTTGCCTACAACTTGAGTTTTTGTACAGAGATATAATTTGCTATTGTGGTTGCCATGGTAATCCTCATTTATTTATACATTTACTACTTTCTGAGACGCGCTAGTCAAATTTTTTCTTTATGGATGTCATATTGAATTTTTCCACCGAACTGTTTGGTTTTTCTCTGGCTACAATAATGTATCACTTGATGGTGTCACGTATTCATTTACGTCCGAAAATTAGATAATATAGTTTTTGACTAGCCAGGACAAAAACACTAAGTGTTATGAGCACAAAAAAATCTTATTGTTACTAACACTGTAGACTTATCACATAAGCAGTCAATAATATTACGCTTTTTGAACAAAAATTTAATGAAAGAGACATATGGAACCTAACATATGAAACGGATAAACACAACTAATTATAGTAGCAAATGAAAAATAAAAGTAACTGTTCGAAATGTCCCCGTTTCCTTGAATGTATAAAGGTGTTTGTTTTATAATATTATTTGTTGCGCTAAGCAAGAAGTCGCTGTTGATACTATGACAAGTTTCAATAATTTTTGACTTAATATCTTGTATAGTGTGAACTGCCTTCTTGTGAACTTCATTTTTTAGGTAACCCCTAAGGAAGTAGTGAAGACATGTGAGGTCAGGTGACCTAAGAGGCCACGGCATAGGTCCACTAGTACCAACCCGGTTGTTGGCAGAAACACTGTTAAGAAAGTTAATCACGATTCGTGTATTATGAGCTGGTGCACCGTCTTGTTGGATAAGACCAAGATTTCGTAACACACTTAGAGGTAGTCCCTCCAAAAAAACTGTATATCATTTACTAGAAAGTGAAGGTAACTTTCACCAGTTAAGCTACCTTTAAAAAATATGATCTCAGTGGCCTATTTTCTAGAATTCTGCAACAAGCATTAATCGAAAGTGGTAATTGATACCTAGTTTCTCTAAAGAATCGTGGATGCGTATCTGAAAAATAGTGAAAGTTATTATGGTTGAATACACCATTATTAGTAAAGCAGGTCTCATCTCTCCAGAGTTTTTTTCTGATGAAATCGTCGTGAAAATAAATGTTGTTTTGAAACCACCTACATAATGCTAGCCTTCTTGAACAATCGTTGGGATATGAAGCTTGGCACCAATGAACTTTTTATACGTGGTATATACTTCTTAAGTCCCTTGTGGCAGTCTTCTGATTTGCATTAAATTTGCTGAAATTTCACGTGTAGAAGTAGTTGGATCATAACTAACGTATCCCAGAATTGTTTCTTCTTTAGCATTATTGGGTGGACGTGTTTTCGGACATGTCTTTTTAGAATATCCATATTTCCTAAGGCTTCTTTATTTTTATCTGCGGACATAGCGTTATATGTGGTTGAGACCTTTCTGGATATTTTTATGATACGTCTGTTGTGCCCATAAACTTTTCTGGAAACACTTGCTGTAATACAAAACATGTCCGTTAACTCATCGTTTGAATAGATTGTTATCAATGTTTAACAGGAATACACAATTAACAAACACTAAGATAAATGCAGTTATATATCGGCACTTATTGAGAATTAAAAAGAACGTTTTTGTTTAAACTTATATTCAACAACCACAACCGGTCTCGCGGGCAACTTTTTAAATTGATTATTTTTGACAAAAATGCGGACAAGGCACTATCTAGTGCTACATTGTTGTAATTAAAAAAATATATATCTTGATGGAAAAATTTAGTATGGCATCCGCTAACTAAAAAAAGTTGACTATCGCCTCAGAAAGTAGAATCTAATGAACACTCAGAAAGTAATGAATGTAAAAAAATGTAAGCTATCCAGGGCAACAATAGTGGCTAATTATGCCCCTGTACAAAAGTCCAAGTGGATAGGCAACATGGCTCTGGAAACATTGATAAATAAAAAACAGTTCTTGATATTTCGCTTATATTTAGGAAGACTTGGAACTTTTTTCAAATATGTAAGTGCGTTCGAGTCGCCCTTGTAATTCTGCAACATTTGCCTAATTTAACTAAGTTGGCACCTTTTTCGGTTTCCAAGTTCACAATGATGTCGATGGTCAAAATCCCGCACCCTGTGTATTTGTGTATGTATCACACAGATAACTCAAAAATTATGTTACGATTTCGATGCAATTTGGCACGTACCTTTCTTTTTCAAGTGACTTGGAGCAGTTAGCTTAGAAAATCGGCATGTTTTTTGGGGAGTTTTCGGGTTTCTCTGGAACAATTTTTGTATCTACAAAAACAACAAAGCTATCGCAACCAAATTTTGAACGAAGGTTTATATTATAAAAGGTGTAACACACCAAAATTTAGATCACTCAATTAAAAGAAACAAAAGTTTGAGACATTTACAGAAAACCTTATTGGGTGCCAGTGATGATCAGAGAATGGCACAAAACGAAAAGGTTTTGTATTGTTAACAAAATCTATTGAATATTATAGACAAAGGTCAAGTTTTCTTCGCGCAAACGTTAACGAATATAATAAAAATTACTTGTGGTAGTAATATTTGTTACAAAATTGTGGGAGAGCTGTCAGTTGCTAGATAAAAACTCTGAATTATACTGCCAAGCTTTCGAAATTATTTATTACCTTATCAAATGCAATATAAAAAAAATAATTAAGATTTACAGACAAAAAACGAAAAGGTTTTAAATACCTACATATAAAGCGAGTTTTAAAATTGAACTTGGAAAAATTAAACATGAACAAACCTTTATAATATTTGGATGTTAAATTTTAATTAAAGTTGATTAGTAACCATATGCAAGCTAACTGCATTTAATTTTGTTTCCTTTTTGTATTTCCTTGACAAAAACAAAAAAAATTAAACACAGTTTGCTTGCATATGTCAAATTGACGCTTACCAACTAATTAAAAATTTACCTTAACATTTTGTAAATGTTGTTTGTTATTTGCAAGTTCGATTTTGTGTGTGTGTTTTGTTTCTTTAACGTCGGCCTATTTCCGCGACTATGGCCAATTACCGACGCCATGGGGCAGTTTCAACTCACTATCCTGGAAATTTTGCCGAAACCCTGCCTTTCTGTAAGAAGGGTAGGGATCTTTAACGTGCCCAACGACATTCAACTTGCTCAAATACAATGCCAGACCCTCGGTTGATGTTGATGTTACAGTATGTAGTGAAAAAGTGAAAGGAGAACTGTGGAATCGAACCCAGTACCCTTCGGTTCAGAGGCACACGTTCTTACCTCTGAACCACCGAGGCTCTAAGTTCGATTTTGAAACTCGCTTTATATGTAAGTATTTAAAACATTTTTATTTTTTATGTAGGTAGATTGTAATTTCTTTCTTCTTTCATGTTGTAGCCTTGATAAACAAATAAAACATTCCGAAAGCTCGGCAGTCTAATACAGAGTTTGAGCTTGCACTGACGGCTCCAATCATTTTTTAAGAAATACATACATACATACATATATATATATATATATATATATATATATATATATATATATATATATATATATATATATATATATATATATATATATATATATATGCATCTAGAAGATTTCCAGTTTTTTTTTTTTCACTGGACTGAGAAATCTTTTCCGGAGGCTATGTTCGTTGGCTAGTTCTGTGAGCCAAGTTTCCCCATGAAAATTACAAATTTTCTTCTAGAAAATGATATACTTTTCAGACTCGTTAATTTATTTTTACTAAATTCAGCTCAGATATTAACTCGTCAAACTACAGTTACAATGTTCCAAAATTCGTTTTAGTTGAATAATTATTTGCCAACTTTTTCAGGAATTCAATTGAACTGAATTTAAAACAAAATACATTCCTCGTTTGAAAAATATATTAGAATTTAATATGATAAACAAAGATGGATATATTAAGTCATTTAGTCGTCGAAAGTTTTTATAACCAACAGAATTGTAATTCATTGAAGTGATATATTTTATTGACAGAAAAAATTTGCAAGCCTTCCAGGAATTGTTTAAAAAATAGCAACTATTTCAGTGTCAGATGCGTAAGTTGAAGCAGTTCCAGGATACTCTTAGGATACAAAAATTGTAGGCTTATGTATAGTATAGTTTATTTTGCATATAAATAATAAAATGTGTTACACAAATAGAAAAGAAGAACAATTTAGCTATAACAGATGTAATGCCTAATTAAACAAATGTCTAAAATTATCTCTTGACAGTATCAATTTTGTTTAAATTGCAGCTTCATCAGGACCCACCTTCTTAACAAATATTTTTACTGGCTCTTATTCGTACGACTTCTAATTTCTTCATACTTTTCTTCACGGTTTATAGTTAAAATACTTATGAATATTCGCTACTATAATGCTCTTGCTGCGTCCCTACGTTTTTATAGTTGTAAGGTGTAACGATTACGTTTCGTTACTGCCTTAATTATTCAAAATAAAGCCGCAAGAGACTTAATTAATAGCCGACAATCCAATATCTGTAAGGCAATTCATGTTTTAATTTCAAAATTATTTTCATGAAAAGTCGCTAAATCTTCAAGCACCGTAAACCTCTTTACTGCATTTCTAATTTTTACGTTAAAATTCAATATATTTTTGCCATGGGAAACTACCTCGCATTATTACTGAACAAATAATGCCAGGAAAGAAATAAGGATTTAAAATACACGTTAGGAATATTCGAGAACAAAATATTGTTTATCTGTAATTTTCCGGTGGTCACCCAAGAAAGACCGTTGGAAACGTTGCAGAGAATTGCCGGCAAACCCCTTAACTGTGGACACGGGAGGTGAGACGTCGTGACTTTACCACCGACTGGCGGTCTCGCTTAATCTCATTAGAAGAATGGAGGCTAGAGAGAGCTCGCGCACAGCCAGCAACGGTCACGGCAAGAATTTTTGCGTGCAGCGAGTAGGAGTTGCAGAACCCGACACATTAGGAGGACTCTCTGGTGAGCGTTCATAGAGTGAACACCCGTCAGTTTCGGTGGCTATTAAATTATCTTAAAACGGGGTTGTAATGTTCTTTCTGCTATCTGTACTACCTAATAATTATTGTCAGTGATTGTACGGAGTAATTCAAGTGATTAACAAGTTTAATTAAACATAGTATTCAGCATAAAAACGCGATCTAACCCGTGGCTCTTTGTTCTGAACTTTTGATTTCTTGCCGTAATCAGAAAGAATTCCTGGTTATTATCGAACCTTAAGTCAATTGGTAGTGAATTTTACTTAAGCAAACTCACGTTTAGTTGCGATTTGCAAAGTTTCCATCAAGCAAATTCAAAACATCGACATAGGTGTCAAATGGTCTTGTAGTATTGGAGCAATTGCATTCACCGCTCTAATAATTTCTGATGGGATGTCCCAGTCGTTTTCTCTAGCTTTTCCGCTCTCATTTGAGTCTGGAATCTGTGTCAGGCACTCATGATTGATCCCACCTGGAAAGCATCTTCACAGGATCATCAGGTAATCTAATACCGGAAGACTGGTGAGTCTAAACTAATCTTGTCTCTGAATCAGCAGAATTTTCATGCCGAAATCTAAAGTTTCAATAACCTGAACTTTCAAAATCACGTAATCAAGTTTGAGCTTGAACAATGTCAGGGAGGTGCTGTCAGCATAACTATAAATTTCCTCTTTAATCTAAGATGTTGTCAATTTTGTAAATTTAAACACATATATTTTTTTTAATTGTAATTAGCAAATTTTGTCTGTAAAATATGTAACCTATACATTCTCTTTAATATCTCTTAGTTTTCATAATTAATGCAGAAATTTCACGTAAAACTATATATTCTTTTTTTTTTTGAAGCCTCACTTAAAGAACTGGCCAGTTAATTAACTAGAAAACCTAGCAATTGATTGACAAACGTCATGTAACTTACCTAGTTACTTGTGTTTGTTTTTGAGCGATACCCTAAGTAATTAACAATAACATTTTAGTAATATACAACTATCTATATCTTATTGTTTTGGCATAGGTATGTACATTAATAATTTCTTGTTCCTGAAATTCTTGCTGTTTATTTGATTTCTATTTGTGTGCAATCAATGTTTATTTGAGATTTATCAATCATTTTATTTCATTGTATTCGCTATTCCAAATTTAATTTATATGAATAAATTCAATATTTTGTTACATTAACATATCTGTTTAATTGAAGAGAAGTTCCTCACTAGTAGGGTAAACGATACAGTTATTGGCCATTTGTACGAATATTAAGGTTACAGCGCTCCTTCTTGTATATTAATCAACTAGGAAAACTGTAGTCGCACAGTATAATATAAGATATATTATTTTTGATGATAACATACTTTTTTTTGACTTAAACTTTTCAAAAAAGAATAAAAAATTCTAAATTGTTGACCAACTCATAAAAGTAGTGATTGGCCATAGGCATATAGTGATTGGCCTAACATCTCTTACAGTGATTGTCATACCCTTCGATGTCAGCTGTAAACAATTAATTTTCTATGGGAATAATAAACAAACATCATGCAACAATTTATTTTTCAATTAATGGAAATTTTTAAGCACGATTTACAATGAAATATAGTAGAGTTTGATTTATGTAAATTCATTTTCCTTATACAATTCAGATGAAAAGCTCTGGTGCAGGATTTACATTTTATACCAATACTTGATTCATTCATATTGTTGGTGCAAGTAAAACATAAGCCGTTAATTTTTCTCACATTATCTTCTAAGCTCAAACCACAAGTCTCTTGTGCATTCTCTAACCTAACATTGGATAAAATATGTATCCTTGAACTTGTACCATCTTGAGAACTGTATTCATTCTTGGTGTCACTGCTACCAAAAAGATGTTTGGTGGCTTGTTGTATTCTTAAAAGTTGTGAAACTGTAAGAATGTATCAAGACTTACATCTGCTGAAGTATTTTCAGTATCTACAGAGGCCATGGTTAAATGGTCTATCTTATATAAACAGGAGTCCGTTGTAGGGCATATTCCGGAAGCATTATGATCACTCACAAGTTTTCCAGATTGACATGGTTGTGTTAGTTGAAAAATGTCACCGTTATAATCTTCGAAAACAATTGGTATTTCTTCTATATTGATATTTCTCAAGGTAAGGGTTGAGTCATTGTTTTCCAAATAGGTATCGAGGTTTGCTGCGCTGGTTGATTTTAGCCTAGCACTAATATCAAGTCCGTCTGTGCTTTCTCTGGCTATTGGTGATGCATGAGTTTCCTGTGACAATTCATTAGGATTGATATGTGTGGGATTTATTTCTTCTACCGATACTTCAGAAATGTCTTCTTTTGGTTTGAATCTCTTCCACATACTGTACAGCATACCGAATTCTTCTGAATGGTTGTTGATGCAATGCTGTCCTTTTTGAAATTCATTAATATAATTTTCACCAACAATTTCTTTAAATGCTGGATACGACAGGACGTAATTTTTTTTCAAACCAGTTTGTTCGTATGTATTGACTTTAGCAGCTCCCAAACATTTTGTGACGTCTATCGCATTTGGATTCCATGGGTACAAGCCACAAGCTTTAAACCCATTTTGGATGATAGTTGACTTTGCAACGTTTTTGATAACATTTTCAAGAACTGTTGCAAAGTGCTCTTTGCTTAATGTTTCATTGGTATGGTCGCGTCTCCACTCAACTACTGCCTTCTTCCAACCATTTTTTATCGGTTTGAAGGCTGCCACATCAGCAGGCTGAAGAATTCGTGTGGCATTGGGATAAAGGCAAATCAGTATAATTTCCAGTTGACTACAAAGTTCACTTAGTTGATAGGTTAAGTGTGTGCTGTGCCCGTCTACAAAGAGAATGATGGGAAATTTCACATTATGATTTTTTAAATAGGGGTGCAGTACGTTTGAAATATATTCATAAAATATCTCAGCACGCATCCACCCAGAATCACTCAAGCCAACTCCCCATTCATCAGGAACTGATTTAGCGATATTAGCAGGCAACCGTTTATAAGGGTAAATCACCATTGGTGGTGTAACTTTACCAGATGCAGTGAAAGTAAACATTACTGTAATTGCTGTTTTGGACGGCGCGTGTTCAACCTCATAAACATTTCTGCTTCCTCTTGGAGCAAGAACTTTTGTATTTTTCGGACACAAGTTAAAACATGTCTCATCTCCGTTGAGTATTCGTTCTGGGTCTTTTAATATGCCTTCCAGATCTTTTGACTTTAGATAATCATAAATGTTACCAAACCACTTTTTAAGGTCTGATACTGAAATGGTTGCACTTGCGGCAGTAACTGCCTCAGATATACGTATTGTTACCTCTGGATGACGACGAAGAAAGGCTTTGTACCAACCATCTCCTGGATGATTTCTTATAAATGGATTGGGACGTGGATTTTTCTCTAAGAATAACCTTACTGATTCTTGCAAGTCCTCTTTGCGACGAGGAAATCCTTTCTTGTGGTTCTCGAATACCCATTTAACCAGAAGTTCTTCTTCATTGGGTGTGAGAATAGGATTCGGACCTAAATTTGACTTGATAAATTTGGTACTTCTCCTGAATTGCAGGGTTGCTCTTGGAACCTTAAAATATCTTGCTGCTTCTCTGATTGAGGTTCCTTTCTTGATTAGTTCAAGAGCTTTTTCAATATCCTGATCACAATATTTTTTTGTATATTTGTCACCCACTCTGACTTTTGGCATCTTTTGTAAACCTACAAATATACAAGTAATATAGTGATTGGCCAGTAAAGATGTCAGAGATTGGCACCTGGCCAACGACTGTTTAAAGAAGGTTTAAAGTCTGTATTCCCTCGAAAAGCATTTGAGATTAATGAAACAATTTATTTAGTTGAAGTTTTATTGTAAAACTACCCGTTAATATATATTACAGTCATTGGCAGGAGTGGCCAATAACTGAATTTATTGTAAATGTCGTGTATAGTGATTGGCCTGCTTAAATTTCATAAGCAATTTTAGGTTAGAGACATATAAACAGTTTTTTCGAACACCCTAACTTCAAATTATAGTCCCTATACTGTTATAATCATTTGTTCCAAGCATACGAATAAAATAATCACTTACCTGATACACAGTGACGCTAAGCAAATGCACAAGCAACGTGCTGAATATGGAATAACTTCAAACAGGCACAAGGAAAAGACCGCCAACGACATTCACCGCTGCCAACATATCAAAGTACTGTGATCAAAGCAACAAACGGTGTTGTCACTTTGAACTGAAACAATCACATTTCGCTTAAAACGACGACAATGCTTGTTATTTTAAAAGAAAGTCGAATGGCCAATCACTGTAAGTATATTTTATAGTGGCCAATAACTGTATCGTTTACCCTATCTACTTTCCTTTTGACGTCGGCACAAATAATTTATTCTTGCTAACTATTATCTAGATAACTAAATTTCTATGTAACCTGGCACTAGTCTAGAGAGCCCACAAATATGGGACTCTGGGCAGTGCGAAACAAACAAAGGAAGAGAACGTGTGTATCAAACTACATCCAGATCTGTCAACCTCCAAAAAATGCTGCTAATCTCAATAAATTTGACAATCTGATAGATAGCTACTTTGGGGTAGGGTCTTATATGCAATTGTGATCTCACCATTGAGCAGATCTATATCCACCTGAGGTCAATCACTATATACCACTGTTCTTGTACTTAAAGCTTCTCTTTGAAGGAGGTAACAAAAGACGTAACGACAGAACCCGTTAAATATACAAACGAACGTTTCAATTAGCAAAGAGTTAAAGAAACAAACACTTCAATTAAATTTTATTAGCATCGGTAATTTTACAATAAAGTAAAAACGTAGCGGAAATTAGCAGTTCCGCAAGAATTTATTCCTTTGCGTGTCTAGACAAATATAAAAAACTATGTCATCACATTGAGATATTCTTGTACGAGTGAAAGACGATAATAGGTGTGTCCAGTAAACTACAATTATGAGGCAAAGACCAAAATGTAATGACAAGATTCGCTTAAAGAAAAAGAAGTATCGCATGCAATCAGCTGAACAATCCGTCCGTCCTGAAAAGTAATGACGGAACACGCCTCAGCGACGTTTGCTAACATTTTCATTTCGAATGTTCACCATTTCCATATCACATCTAATTAAACCTAAGCGAGTTAAAAATTAATTAACGTCGTTCTGTAATTCAATTGTGCTGCCTTTTGTTATAACCCAGTCCAACTTCTCTAAATAATATGGTTTCATAAAAATGTAATAAACTGAAAATTGCGGTTAATTTTTCATTTGCTCATGAAACATAACATGAGTGGCGAATTTAGTAAAATCTTGTTATTAAATTTCATATGATTTTTTCGTAAACACCAGATTGTTTAATTTTCTGGTATTTCATTTTAAATACATTTAAACACACTCGTGTGAAAAATTAAAATGTACCTAACAAGCTTATATTATTTTCAATATGATTCTAATCCTCTGATAGGTGGAGCTTATCTTTAGAGCATTGTGATACGGACAGAATAATCAACAGGCTAAACAACTGGGTTGATAAAAATAAACTTGCACCCAATAGGGATAAGATAGCGTTCGTACTTTTTTAATCCTCAAGATCAAGAAAATATGAGTAAGATGTAGAACACAACGACCAAACCACCACTTTGCAGACCACTACGAAATTACTAGGACTTCATATGGACAGTGAGCTAAAATGAGATGTGCATATCGATGAACTCTGCTCACGAATTACATCCATATCGTACGCAATAAGAACAGTAACCCAAAGATGCGTTGTTGTCCCTATATTATGCATATTTCTAATCACAATTAGGGTTTCCTATTGTACACTGGGGATTAGCAAGCGAGTATTTAAACAACAAAAGTTCGGGCACAGCAAGTGCGTTATTGTACTGAATTTTCATAAGAATACTATATTAGTGATTTAGCCTTATATTAAAAGTTATAAAAAATTACTTTATTTAATTATGAACAGTAAAAATAAAGAATAGAAGGGCAAGAAAAAACACGATCTCTCTAACATAAATATTTATACAGTAATTTGGATACAAAACTCAAAAAAAGAAATTGATAAACAGGAAATATACTCAACAAAAAATAGACTAGAAAGCTGAACATAAAAATAATTTTCGTGGTTAATGCCCTGAGGGTGATTGTATGCATGCAGAAGGGGAAAAAGAACCCCCAGGACGGAGATGGTTTCTGCGTCCTCACCCAAAAACACAGGGGGTTCTCCTTCCACTTGTGCATCTTGTGCATGTATACAATCACCTTTAAGGTACAAACACAAGAAACATTTTTGAAAGCTACCCTCAGGAAAGCTACAGGACCCGAGGCAAGTATGCGTGCGGTGCGGAGTAGACGGGGGTTTAAAGGAGGTATTGCTGCAAAATGTGATAAACGCATATTTTCAAAGCCCGACTAAGTAGTTATTTTTTTTTTTTTTTTTTTAGCATTTTGCTCTTATATTTCCTCCCGGCCCAGCCACCCTATTCACTCTTGGTGCCTTAACTTTCTTGGGGGTTGTTTGCAATAAATATGTCTTGTGGGTTGTACATCCAAGTGAGGTTCTCAGCATGTTTCTGAAAAAATTATAAGAACCTTCCGTGCAGTAAACTGCAAATTTACCGAAATTACATTCTGCTTCGTCGCCTATAATGTCTTTTTCAGATAATATAGAATACAGTCCAAAATTGTATAAGTTTACTTGCATTTTCACTTCTTTTTTAGTGAATTTTTATTTAAAAAAATTCACTAATAGAGAGGTATCGATGGTGAGACTTTGCAAAAATTTTTGCAAATGAGCGCGAACTAGGACCCCTAGAACCCATATCCGGGGTAAGTTTTAATTTTTACATGTTTATATATATATATATATATATATATATATATATATATATATATATATATATATATATATATATATATATATATATATATATATATATATATATATATATATATGTATGTATGTATGTATCCGTCTGATAACTCAAAAAATAATTAACCGAATTCGATGAAACTTGGCAAGTGGCTTTCTTTTATTAATGGCTTGGATGAGTTTGTTAGCCAGAAAAATGAGTCGGGGTTTTCCGGGAAAATTTTGAGTTTTCTTTCGAAAAAAAAAAAAAATTTTCTCCGAAAGTAATAAAGCTGTTTTAATGAAATTTACTATACATGTTGCCTTGGTAGAGATATTACAACGTACCGAAATTCAACTTTCTAAGTTTATAAAAAATTTAGTTATCCAAATTTTAAATTTTCTTTCGAAATTTTTTTTTTCTCCGACAATTACAAAGTTGTTTTAATGAACTTTGGTAGATATCTTGCGTTAGGAGAGACCTTACCACACACCAAAATTAAACTCTCTAAGTTTATAGAAAATTGAGCTATTCAAATTTGAAGCATTTAATATTTAACATGAAGTTTTTACCACAGAAATCGTAGAAACGACGAGACGATTTTCACGTCTCTAGTATCAGGATCACATGAGAGGATAGGCAGTGGCCGTGTTTAAAACTAATGTTGTACATGCTAGTTTGTTATTCTGCAGATGATGTTTTCAATCTGTTTCAGGGAGTCGGCAGCCAGACACCGAGGTGAACGGTTAAACGAGTAGGTATCGTAAATTGTGATAAGTGTGTTAAAAGTAGGAATCGGAGTTTTTGATTTTAAAAATGAATCAAAATAAAAAGGCCGAACCCCCGGACAGGGGAAGATTAGAGTCTGAACGTGTAGTGACAGATTGGTATAAAGAAACAGAAAAGGAATTACTTCAGGATACAGAGATGGATTGTGAAACAAGTAAGGTAGGAATGGAAAAACAATCAAAAGATATCGGTGAAAAAAAACAAAAAAATAAAATAGATAAGGAATTGGTAAGTAATGTTTTCAATTCATTAAAAGAAATTTCAAACAGGAATGTAAGAATACATTTACAGGATTGTCAAACAAGTGAATTAAATAAAACTAAATCAGATGATAAGTTAAATAGTATAGATAAACCATTTAGAGATATAAATAATTTTTACGATAATTTTCACAGTGGGCCGTTTATTGTTTACATTCAAAATAATAACGGAAACATTGGTAAAAGCCATATAATTACCACATCACGAATAATTAGAAACTCAGTACCGGATATAGACAATGATATTAAATCAATTATTAGTGTAGGCTTAAATAAAATAAAAATAGAACTTACTAAGGCACAAAGTGCGAATAATTTAGTTAATTCAACAATATTAAAAAATAAAAATTATTTAGCTTATATACCGCAATATTTAACGAGACGGCAGGGGGTAATAAAAAAAATAGACTTAGATATCACAGAAAATGAATTATGCAGTATGATAAAACCGCGTATAGGAGATCATTTCCAAATAATAAGTGTACGCAGAATGAATAGAAGGGTGTCAAACGGTAATCAGGTCTCTTATGTCCCAACTCAATCAATACTAGTCACATTTCAAGGTCAATACCTCCCAAAAAAAGTGTCTATAGAGAAAATTATCTTTGAGGTCGAACCGTATATTAGAAGGGTCATACAATGTATGAAATGTTTACGCTACAATCACGTAAGTACGCAGTGCAAAGGAAGGGAAAGGTGTGAAACATGTGGAGACGAACATAGTAATAGTCAGTGTAACCATACAGGCCCTCCGGTATGCGTAATATGCCGGGGACCACATAAGGCGACAGACAGAAAATATTGCCCAGAGTATGAAAAGCAAAAATCAATTAAAAATATAATGAGCATTGAAAATAAATCTTTTAAGGAAGCAACAGTTCAATACTCGCAGAGTTATGCAAGTAGGGCAAAAGCCACTTTCCAGAGTCCGAGTACGTTGTCAGCAATTAGTACGAGTAAGATCAACTCTCCACCGAATGATTACTCCTTTTCTAACTCCCCAAGTCTTTCACAAACAAACTATCCCTCCCAGTCACAACATTTAATTAAAAGGAAACGTACAAATATACTGCACGACAATAAAATTGACACAATACGACAACAACACCAACAAATCCTCACTACACCCACCTTAAACATGACACCAATTATAAATCCAATACCCCCCAATTATAAACAACCTAAAGAGGAAGACAAGACAGAAAAGCTTGTCTCATTTTTCTTAGAGACGTTAAAAAATATGGGGACGGAAAGCTTATTTGATGGGGATCAATTACATAAATTTAGAGTAGACATATCGCACATAATACATAACCAAAAAACCTCTTCGCGGTTAATATAATGCAATGGAATTGTCGGTCCTTGATTTCGAATAAAGGCAGTTTAGAAAGATATATTTATGATAATAAAGTTGACATAGCATTATTAAGTGAAACGTGGTTGAAAATGACAAATTGTGTAAATATGATAGGCTACAATATGCTAAGGGAAGATAGAGTAGATGGGTATGGTGGGGTAGCCCTACTCATATCAAATAAACTAGCATATACACAAATTGGTGGATTCCACCCAATAAACAACTTAATGTGTGTAGCAGCTAAAATAAAAATATCGTCTGAAAAAATTATTAATTTTTATTCCGTCTATATTAAACCAGGAATAAGAATTTCAGCTACTGAGTGGGATAGATTTTTTAAAAGTTTAGAAAGACCATTTTTAGTCGGGGGTGACTTTAATATTCATCATGCAGCATGGGGCTGCACCAGTATTGATCTTAATGGACAAAATCTAATGACAGCTATAGATGATAATCAATTAACTTATCTCAATACTGGTGCAGAAACTCGCATAAGTAACCCAAACAGTATTTCCAGGTCGGCAGTTGATTTGACGATATCGTCAAATAATTTAGCACAAAATATAGAATGGAGCGTAAAAGGCGAAACACTTGGATCGGATCACTTTGTAATAGAGTATAAACTTTATATAAATAATCTAAATAATAGTTTAGGTAGATTTAAAAATAAAGTTTCAAACAAAAAATGGAATGTAAGGAAAGCTAATTGGATACTATACACCCAAAAAACTGATCAATTTGCGAAAAATATATCAGAAGTAAATTCAAACATTGGATATAATGATTTTATAGATGGCTTAAATTCAATAATTTCAGACACAATACCTGAGAATAAAACTAAGAATTCTAAGTTTAACAGAGCATGGTGGAATGAAAACTGTAAAGTAGCAATTGCTAAACGGAAAACAGCTCTACAATCTTACAAATTAAACCCCACGATGCAAAATTTTGTTGAATATAAAAAAAATGTGGCTTTAGCAAAGCGAGTAATTTTAGAAAGTAAAAGAAAAACCTGGCAAAACTTTTGTAATACCCTAAATAAGAACACAAAAATTAATGACATCTGGAAAACAATAAAATGTTTAAATGGTATTCAAAAAGGTAACACACCAAGAAGTATTAGCAACGATTGGATGGAAGAATTTATGCAACTGCAGGCTCCGGCATGGGTAGAAAAAAATGTAACATATCCTAATGCAACATCAAACGACAATATAGAATTATTTACCATTCAGGAACTGAACTTCAGTTTGAAAAATATTAACAACACAGCTGCTGGGGCGGACAACATTCACTACTCCATGTTATACCACCTATCTGACACAGCAAAAATAGTTTTACTAAAGATAATTAATGACATATGGATGTCTGAACAATATCCAGAAAGCTGGAAAATATATCTTATTCTAGCGTTTTTAAAACCGTCCAGAGATCCCAACTTAGCAAGGTCATATAGGGGGATATCATTAGCATCGTGTGTACTAAAAACATTAGAAAAAATGATTAAAAGAAGGTTAGAGACATGGTTAGAAAAAGAGTTGAAATTATCCACAGATCAATATGGGTTTAGAAGAGGTTATTCCACAATAGAAAGCTTAACAAAACTTATTACAGATATTAACATCTCATTCACTAACGTAAAGTCAACAGTAGCGGCGTTTATTGATATTGAAAGTGCTTACGATAACATCGATCTGGGTTTACTATACAATAAAATGTTATACATAGGAATAGAGCAAAATTTTGCCCGTAAAATAACAAAACTATACCACAACAGAAAAATTAATTTATTAACAACTAACGACGAAGGTGTCTCCTCTAGAACCACATCAAAAGGTATACCACAAGGAAGTATTCTCAGCCCACTCCTGTATCTGATTTATACCCACGACCTCAGTTACAACATAAATATACAGATTTTGCAGTTTGCCGATGATATATGTGTCTATCATACCAATTGCGAAATTGAGACTGGAATCAAAGAAGTAACAGAAGCTATCACACAACTACATCAATGGACTCAAACTAATAATATGGATATATCAACTACAAAAAGTCAGATATGTATCTTTACCCGCAAGAGACAGCTATTACCTATTAATGTCAAGGTCAACGATATGGAATTCCCCGTTAAAGACAAGGTTTGTTTTTTGGGCATGTTTTTAGACAAGAAATTACTTTGGAGAGACCATATTCAATATTTGACAACAAAGGCAGAAAAAGCAATGAATATTCTTCGTATGGTCTGTCATACAAAATGGGGGGCCGACACTAACATAGCCTTGATAATATATAGATCATTTATAAGAGCATTGTTTGACTACGGGTCATTTTTATATGAGCAAGCGGCAAAAACCCATTTAAATAAAATCAACATTGTTCAGAATAAATGTTTAAGGTTAGCTTTGGGAGCACTCAGAAGTACCCCTGTAAATAACTTGTTGGCAGAATGTTGTGAGATGCCTTTTCAGCTTAGAAGGAAAGTGATATGCATAAGATTTATGTTAAAGTTGCATGCAAAAAACAGCCCGATACTACTGAAGCTAGGTCAACTACATGAACTTACACTAAGGCATAGATATTGGATTAGAAAAACACCTCCACTCACAGTTGAAGCATATATGGTTGCATCAGAAGCAAAGTCCGACATGTACACCTATCATATACAGCCATATCATCAAATGCATAACGAAGTATTTCAAAATCTAAAAATTGACTACCTGCAAGATTACTCTTACTTTCCTCAGCAGCTAAGAAACCAAATATTTCGAGAAGACTACAGAAAACTTGTCCAACAGAATAGTTGTCAAATTTTCACAGATGGTTCAAAAACGGACGATGAAACCGCATGTGCTTTTTTTGAAGTAATAAATTCTAATTTTAAAACCTTTAAATTAAACAAGAATATGTCAAACTATACTGCAGAGTTAATAGCAATCATAGAAGCCTTAAAATATGCCACCAGTAAGGACGATACTCATTTTGTAATAATCACAGACTGTAAAAGTGTACTGCAGAAAATTGAAAACCTAAGAAACCACAGTTCAAATAACTACTTATTTGGAGAACTAGCCAAATGCTTACATAATTTACTCTTAGATAACAAAAGCGTAAGATTTATGTGAATCAAAGGCCACTGTGGTATTGTCCAAAATGAAATTGTGGATAACTTAGCAAAAAAAGCGCTGAAAGTGGGTCAGTTAACTGAATATCTCTGTCCAGTAGAAGATTTGTTGTCAATAGGGTCAAAATATAGTAACAAAATTTGGGAGGAACAATATAATAATGAGACAAAAGGAAAATATTACAGAGATATTCAGCCTAATCTACCCAAAGTACCCTGGTTTAGCAATTGCTACTATCAAAAACATTTTGTAACGATAATCTGTAGGTTAAGGTTTAACCATGCTCTGTTCCCTAGCTATAAATATAGAATAGGTCTTACAGAAAACCCACTCTGTGTGTGTGGAGAGGTGGGTGATGCACAGCATGTCTTACTAGAATGTAGTAATAAACAAAACATAATTGAAACAATTTTTCAAATTATTATGAACCTAAATTTCATACAGAAACCATTTTGCATTACTCAGTTATTGGAAATGAAAAATATAGAAATACATAAAATCCTAATTGACCACATACACAGGCTGGGTTTAAGTCTGTAAGTAAATATAGGTGTAGATGTATATAGCCATGTTAGACTAATATAAAACATATTCACAACTAAATTAGGTAAGCAATCCATTTGTTCTACCCCTTATGTACACCTCATCTTATAGAAGTCTTCCTGTTCGTCTTTAAAGTTGCCTTGACAGACTCCTTGGCATGAAAATTTTTGTGTCCCTTGTGCATTTCCTGTAGGTATAAGTAATTAAAATAAATATCTATAAAAAAAAATGAAAAAAAAAAGTTGTATATATGTATATAAATGTGTATTAAAATGAAAAAATGAAAATAGGAATAATAAAAAATATTTATTTAATAAATTCATAGAATAAATGAACAATATATGTAGTGTATACCTACACAGAGTGATCCGATATGGCGGTATATATGTATATAATTGTGTATATATGTATGTATGTGTGCATATGTGTATACATTGAATGTAGATAAACTGTTGAGCTGGAAATGCTTTACGGCTAACCAAACTGGAAAAATGTGCTAATGGCAAAAAGCCGCAGCCATCATATATGAACAACAACAACAACAACAATCTGTTTCAGAATAGTTGAGACAACAGTTCGAACATTTAACAACAGATTCCTTTATTTGGCTCCAATGAATAGAACAAAATTCAGCAGAATTAAAAGTAAGTCGTCAAGTCATGGAATAATACTGACACGTTGTTAAACGTTTCAAAATTGAAGACAATGAAATGAATGAAATTATAGTTCTTGCATATTTTGAAGCATGTCTACAAAGTTCGTTAAGAAGTAGGTCCCAAGATTTGGATTTATCTATCTGGGAAACACACAGAATATTGAGAAAGCACAATATGCATAAGTAGTGAATTTTTATTTTAAAAAAATCACTAATAGAGAGGTATCGATGGTGAGACTTTGCAAAAATTCTTTCAAATGAGTGCGAACTAGGACCCCTAGAACCCATATCCGGGGTCAGTTTCAATTTTATATATATATATATATATATATATATATATATATATATATATATATATATATATATATATATATCCGTGATAACTCAAAAAATAATTAACCGATTTCTATGAAACTTGGCAAGTGCCTTTCTTTTATAAATGGCTTGGATGAGTTCGTTAGCCAGAAAAATCGGACGGGGTTTTCCGGGAAAATTTTTAGTTTCCTTTCGAAAAAATTTTTTTTTCTCCAAAAGTAACGAAGCTGTTTAGGAGAGCTCTTACTACGTACCAAAATCAAAATTCAAGTTTAGAGAAAATTGAGTTATTCAAATTTTAAATTTATTTCGAAAAAAAATTTTTTCTCCGAAAATTACAAAGTTGTTTTAATGAAATTTTGTGGATATCTTGCTTTAGGAAAGACCTTACTACGTATTAAAATTAAACTCTCTAAGTTTATAGAAAATTGAGTTATTTAAATTTTAAGCATTTAATAAAATTTCACTACCATAACGCACTTGCTGCGTCCCGAGTTTTTATTTATGTTACATATATAAGCATAAGATAAGAATAATTAAGGGGGGCACTTAATTAACTAACATTGAGGCAACAAAAACTTGAAAATCATGGAAGTTATTTACAGCACGTTGACAGTCATAATTAATTTCATTATCCAGGAGTATTCTAATCGTTATAAATTACTTCTCACGATATGCACGCAAAAAATTAGTAAAATACATTTATAAAATCTAATAAAGAATAAAAGTTTCGTACAACAGGCTATTAGATGTGATGAAACGTCAAACGCACTGTAACGCAGCATAATATTGTTATGTTGCGGCTGTACTCACCTCATGACGTCCTGCGCATGACAGTGCAAAAATAGGTAGCTGCATTCTCATACTCAAACCAATATCGGGCGTCAGTTTCAATTGTTATATGTTTATATATGTGTAGAAAGCGGTTTAGTATTGGTGAAAATACAGTACCCTTTAGTTTTATATTTATTGAAATTTACCAATTAAGTATCACAATTATATGGACAATGCACTCACAATAGTTATTAGTATTAACACAGGACATATAAATATTAATAGCAACTATTCAATGATTACAGAACGCCTTGTCGTCTTAAACGTCTTAACACCCTTCCGCCATTATTGTCTATTCTCTTGTGACCGTTCACGTACGCATTCGGTACTTCAGTCGCCCGTCAAATTTTGATTTAAATTATCTGTATCAGACCATATATATATATATATATATATATATATATATATATATATATATATATATATATATATATATATATATATATATATATATATATATATATATATATATATATATATATTATCAAGTAAGGTAAGGATGTAAAAGATTTTGTACATCCTTATGCTGAGCTGAACCTGTCAGTGCACCACAAAATATCAGACATTTATACTAAACTTGCAGCCCTAGATGTCAGTAAAGTCCTGGCCCAGACGGTATTCCCCCATCTCTTCTTAAGTGCTGTAGTTTTAATTTTTCTAGACCTTTATGGTTCATCTTTAATTTATCTCTGAAAATGGGTATTTTCCCTACATGCTGGAAACATAGTTTCATTCTTCCAATTTTTAAATCTGGTGACAGAGGTCTTGTTGAGAACTACCGACCGATAAGTATTCTTAGCGTTATTCCTAAAATTTTTGAGGATCTTCTGTGTGAGACTCTTACTTCTCTCCTTAGAGGTTCATTCATTGACCAGCAATATAGATTTATATCAGGTCGTTCTGCTGACCTAAACCTGTTGGTGTACAGTGCCTACTTGTCGGAGTCCTTGGCGGCGGGTATTCAGGTTGATTCTGTTTATACCGGCTTTTCCAAGGCCTTTGACAGAGTGAACCATAACCTCTTAATCCATAAGTTACACATGTTTGGTGTTGGCGACCCTCTTCTCAGATGGATAGGTAGTTACCTTTCTGGCAGATATCAGGTGGTGCGGATAGGGAATTTTATGTCCAATGGGATAAAGGTTTTGTCTGGTGTGTCACAAGGGTCTCACTTGGGGCCCTTGCTATTTAATATCTTCATTAATAATATTCATGAGTGTTTTTCTCATTGTAGATTTTTGTTGTTTGCTGACGATCTGAAATTATTTTCCGGGATTACAAGTCCCTCAGACTTTTTTAAGATTCAGTACGACATTGACAACTTAATAAGCTGGTGTCTTAACAATGGGATGAAACTCAATCTATCTAAATGCCAATCAATTTCTTTTTATAGAGGAAGGAACAGACTTGAGCATACCTATTACATCAACGGTGTACCATTGAAGTCTGTTGAATTAGTTAGAGATTTGGGTGTTGCATTTGATTCATCTTTTCCATTTATTCCTCATGTTTCTAATGTGATTTCTAAGTCTCTGAAGTTGCTTGGCTTTATTAAAAGATGTACCTCTGATTTCACCAACATCAGATCTCTTAAAATTCTTTATTTTTCTCTTGTACGCCCCCATCGTTGAATATGCCTATTCTGTATGGTCTCCCTACTATGCATGTCATTCTGTCAGTCTTGAACAAGTACAGTACAAGTTTTTAAAGTTTCTTGCTTTCAAAAGCCACCATGACTGTAGTAGTAGTAGTAGTAGCAGTGGTGGGGAGCCCAATGCCAAGCAAGTAGGCCACAATGGGCCCTTTTTGCCAACCCCAGCAACCCAGCAACCATGCTCTACTCTTCCTTGGTTCCGTCGTCAAACCGCCTCGACCTCGAGATGAAGGCCGTGACGGTCTTCAATTGGACGGTACTTACCTGATTTCTCTGCAGAGTCCTCGATCCGAACAATTCTGCTCGAAGACTCCCAAAAGCCTCGCATTCACACAGGTAGTGGTAGGACGTTTCTTCACCCTCGCCGCATTCCTGGCAAATAGGATCCCTCTCTACACCTATCAATGTGAGGTGTCTTCTAAGGGCGCAGTGGCCTGTCAGCACCCCAAGGAGGCGGCAAAGCGTAGGTCGACTCCTTCCGAGTAGCCAGACAGCTTTATCTCTGTCCGGCGCCTCCACGAAGTCCCTCGCCTGCCTGCAGCCACCGACCGACCCCCAGTGCATTTCCATTGCTGCCTCGGTCCATCTGTCTAGGGCGACAGAGACTGTCTTCCTACTTATGCCTATCGCAGGCTCCGGGCCACAGAACGGCCGCCGGGAACCGAGTCTTGCGAGATTATTCGCCACCTCATTCCCCGCTACGCCACAGTGTCCCGGAACCCACACCAGTTGCACCTCCTTTGTCCTGGCTAGTCCTCTGAGGGCGTCAGCGCACTCCTGAACCAGTGGTTACCTCATTCTGGCCGCGCAGACTACCCGGAGGACCGCCTGGCTATCCGAACAGATGTACACGCATTTCTCGGGACTCATCTTCACATCCTGTCTATTGGCCACAGACAGGATAGCGTACGCCTCTGTTTCGAATGCCGTGGTGTATGCGCCAAGAGCATAGCTCTCGCGCACCCCCAGGCCCTCGATGTATATTCCTGCCCCGGAGGATTGTTGGTCCTCCAGCCGCGATCCGTCGATGAAACAGACCAGGCTTGCGGGCTGGAATGCAACCTCATTTTCCCTCCGCTGATCCCTACTGGGGATCCTGAGGGTGTATGGCCTAGTCAACCTAATATCGTCCTCGGCATCCCTCACCTTTATGGAGGAAATCGGAATTTCCTTTTCCACCTCTTTGGCGACTCTTGCATGCCCTATTACTGCTCCCTCTCCGCACCAGTTACCTGAGTCCCGGATTCTAAGATGCGACGCCATAGCCTCCCTTCTGATACAGATGGGAAGCGGTGGCAGCATCAACAGGACCTCTAGCGCGGCTGAGGGTGTCGTCCTCATAGCGCCTGTGATACCCAGGATTGCCAACCTTTGTAGTGTGGCCAGCTTCCTGCTGGTAGTTTGGTTCACACCACACCACCAGACCAACGCCCCAAAGAGGATTCTCGGCCTGACGATCGCAGTGTAGATCCAATGAAGGATCCGAGGATTAAGTCCCCAGGTCCTCCCTATCACACGACGCAGCTGCCAGAGGGTCGCTACTCCCTTCCTCACTACTCGTTCTATTTGCGACCCCCATGTTAGTTTGGGGTCCAGGATCACCCACAGATATTTGACCTCCCGCACTAAAGCTAAAGGTTTCCCAAACATCACGGGCGCCCTGAACCCATCTACCTTCTTCTTCTTGGTGAATAGGATCATCTCCGTCTTCGCCAGGTTTACGGAGAGTCCTTGCTCACCACACCACCTTTAAATTATGCTACAGGCAGCCTGCATACACTCACAGACTAGGCCGAGGAACTTGCCGGTGACTAAGACCAGCCCATCATCAGCGTACGCCTGGGCGTAGAAGCCATTCTCAGAGAGCCGCTCCAAGAGGCCGTCCATGACCAGACACCATAGATGAGGCGAAAGGCAGCTGCCCTAAGGACAGCCGCCCGTCACCCCAACGTCCAGCCCTCGGCCCCTCAAGGTCAGCGACAATCTCCTGTCCTCCAGCATGCTCGCCACCCAGCTTATTAGGGGCCTCGGCGTTCCCCTTTCCTGTAGGGCGGTACAGACCGTATCCGTCCTTGCCTTGTCAAAGGCTCCTTCCACATCGAAGAACACAGCTAATGTGCTCTCCCCGTAGTGTAGGGCCCTTTCCACCTTCCGCGTCACAGCATGGAGCGCCGTCTCCGTCGATTTCCCCCGCTGGTACGCGTGCTGACCTTTGTGGAAGGGATGATCCTTGAGGATCCCTCCCAACATAAACCACCATGACTGTAGTGGTATCGATGATTTACTAACATATTTTAATATCATCATCTTGATGTTCGACGCAAACAAAAAGATTTAAAACTTTTTTATAATATAATTAACTTCGAGATATCTTGTCCTAAGTTACTTTCTATGATAAACTTCTTTGTTCCAACAAGAGTAACTCGTTCAAAGAGTTCATTTCTTGTCGCTTTTCATCGTGCCAACTACAGTCACAACTCTTATTTAATTAGATGTTCAGTGTTGGCCAACAAATTGTCAGATGAACTTGACTTTTTCACAAGAAAATCAGTTTTCTTAAAACAGCTGTCACTTTGTAGGTTTAGTTAATCGGTACTTAATATTTGTTGCCCATATTTTGCCTATATTGCCTATTTTTATTTTTATTTTATTTGTTTTTTTTTTCATTTTGTCTAACTTGTAACCATTTTGTATGCTTTATTAACTGGTTTTATTGTATTTTTTTTCTTTTTGTACTTATCTAAAATGGGCTCCTGGCCCGTAAATAAATAAATAATCCACAACTATTTCAGTGTTCATCCAACTATTGTCACTTAGGCCAATACCTCAATTACCAGGAATGCTGTTATGGATGTTGGCACTTAGCCGTTAATTAGGATATATAATATATATATATATATATATATATATATATATATATATATATATATATATATATATATATATATATATATATATATATATATATATATAATTAGTGGAGAAGAAATCGCCAGCTGCAGAGAAAGGAAACGTCAAATTTAAATTTTGTCTGGTTTAGCCCTGGTCAACCTCATTAGCATTTCTTGTGCCCACAGAGGCCAAAACCTTTCTTAGTTTTGGACAAATTGGAAAATATGTTTCATTTAATCTGAATGTTTTATACATTGATACTTAGGGGTGTATTAAAGTTCAAATCAAAAGAGCTGCTACAACTCATAAATAGTGTTGTGTATATTTTGTTCCAAATAGAAATCTGGTAGTTATTCCTCAAAATGATCGTATGCTATCCATGATTAGGCGAATGCTGTTCAGATCATTTTGATATGATAAATACGTGATTTTCTGAAGGTGATCTCTACCTATTCAAAATAAATCGTAACTGAAGCTTTTTTAGATCATCAAAGTTAACTAAAATTATGCAAAAGGTTTGCTGCTGAATATGGCTCTACAGTGCTCAACAAGATGGATGATTTTCGTATTCCTGATGAACAACTTTATGTTTAAGGTTTTATGTTTAAGGCGAGAGAGCATTATTGAATTTATTATGTATTAACAGCAATGAGAAATACATATTCTCATACTGTATATCAAGCCCTTATCAGAGCCTCGGTGGTTCAGTGGTAAGAACGAGTGCCTCTGAACTGAAGGGTATTGGGTTCGATCCCAGATTACTCCTTTAACTTTTTCAGGACATACTGTACAATTAACAACAACCAAGGTTGTGGCATTGTAATTAGGCAAGTTTAATGTCTGCACGTTCCGCCCTTCGGAGGGGGCGTAAAACTGTCGGTCCTGTGTCCATGCGTTGTTGGGTACGCTAAAGATACGTACCCTCCTTCAGAAAAACAGGGATTCGGCAAAATTTCCAGGATAGTGAGGTGAAACTGCTCCCTGGCGTCGGTGATTGGCCATAGTCGCGGAAATATGCAGACGTTAAAGAAATAAAAACACACACACACATCGAGCTCTTATTGTATTTTTATTTAAACTCCTTACCGGCAAATCAAGCAATTGATATCAGTAACATTACAATTAGAGCATGAGCACAAGTGATACAATCATTCGACAAAGATGCATCACCTCGTTACTTCAGTTTTCGATCTATGTCCAGAAAGGATCTGATTTAGGATGAATTACTACCATTAGTTAAACGTTTTCACGACGATCTTAACAATAGGCTTGTTTTTATTTGTGACGAAACCTATGCTTGCCATCAAAAGAGCTCTAATAGAAAACAAATATCAAAGAAAGTACCATTATGCAAACCATTTACTATCTGTAAAACAAATGGATACATAGGCGCTATGTTGGGCTATATCACGCCCACCTAAATAACGCTACTATGATAAAAAAAAACTTGTGTATACTTCTGAAGGCGTCAATATTTCTGACCGCATAGGAAAATTATTGCAACTGGGTGGTCAAGGGTGGGGTTGCGTTGTTGGTCAAGGATTTCGTGACGTTCAAGAGCACTAAGAAAAAAAAATGTTTTCGAGTACCCCTGCATTAAAAGGAAAACGAAATCGGTTAACAACTGCTGAATATGACCCCTCAAGATATGTCACTAAAATTTGTCGTAGAGTATAAGCAACACATGTTATGCTTAAACAAAAATATAATCTACTAGATAAACAATTCAACAATAAAATGCTTCCCAGGATTAAGAGTGTTCATAGATTCGCCACATTTCTTCTAAATAATTGCAACAAACACCTTACGTCTGATTTAGAGTTCTAAATGAAATTGTAGAAATGACGAATTCTCAAATTAATACTGAAAACACACAAGTTGATGTAGTAGATAAATATTCTTATGTTGTTCGGTGTTCTCGATTTGTTGACTAACAAACAGCAGCTTTTCAAACTACTAATTTATTATTACCAAAAATGTTCCAATACCACTATCAACTAAAATATATCTCTCTATTATTAAATGTTCATAGAACTATATCTCACGATATGCCTTCTATGATTGCTTACAAAATTTTGTTTGGCTTAGCCTTGGTCGACTTCATAAGCATTTCTTGTACCCGCAGAGACCAAAACCTTTCCTAGTTGGGACAAAATAGAAAAAATGTTTCATCCCCATTGAAAACTGCAGCAGGATCCTGTAAAATATCGAAGTAGATTTTTGGCAAAAATATTCTTCCACTCCTTTGAAACATTTCCTAATGTCAACTTCTTAGACGTTTCCAGAGTCATTTGTAACAGTCTCTGTTGTTCTTTGTGTTATTAGTGAATGTCTTCTTAAAAGTCCTTTATACTGATGTTTTCCGGAGTATTATTCTTAAGCGGATTTTTACGCTTAACGGAATCTAATAATGCTTTTGCGGGTGCCTGTGTATCTTCCCTCCTTCCAATTGACTAATTTTAGCCTTTCATCCTCTGTGAGGTAGATACACAGATTTCTCAAAGTTTTCTCCGCAGGGCTCTGTTTTTGGTTCCTGCTTTTTTTTATTGTATCTGACTGGTATACCTTCTTACAATCTCTGACTTTTATTAATATACTGATGAATATATAAAAAATATAAAATAACCTCTCAGAGAATCACTGTATTTCCGAAAATTATCTCGGCTTTTCATTTAGTTGGTGCACAAACTTAAATCATCTTCTTAATATTGAAAATTAAACTTTCGTTGATATAAACTTAGTCGTGACCTTTATATGATAGTAGCCTTTCACTTATCATTGTCCAGAAATGGAAATATATGGTTCAAGTTAAATAAACAGTTTCTTGTGTTTTTCAAGGCTCTTACTCAGTGTTCCCTCCTTGCTTTTGTTTAGACTATGAAACCATACATTTCGCCTATCCTGAAGTATACAAACGGCGTGGAAATTAAATCTCTCAATTGACAGGGATTGTACTGCGATGTACAATCCGTTTTTGTTCAGAGACGTTCGTGTTACCCAGAGACGATTCTCCAATGCAATTTGACATCCTGAACGGCGTATTTGGGGAGGAGGCCTAATTAACACCTAGGAGCTCTTTTTAGAGATTTCAGTGTCTCTTTGGCTCAGTTCATGTAAAGTGTGTAAAATGTGGTCAAAATGTAAAATGCAAGGCATTTTTTTTTACAAACAGTTCTTTGCGTGGTATCATTTTCCTAAAGAGATCGTTACGGCGTGTTTAATGATTGCATTTAAAAGAAGAATTGATGTTAGTTATTGTAATTCAAATATATGCCCCGTTTACTAAGAAATTGCTGTCCAAAGTTAGGATAATATTTTTGTTTTTGTTTATTTATTTTCTGTACTCGCTGGATTACGTTTATTTGCATAAAATATAATTATGTGCTTTATCAAATCAAATCAACATTGATTATAAAAGGAAGAAAATAAAATTGGTCATAACATTTTTATTATCAATAACACCTAACTCAAGTGAAGCCAATAAAGAATTACATGGTTCAGACCTATATGCCCGCCTTCTTGTGCCTGACAATAGACCAAACGGCAAATTCTTGTTGGACCCTATTTATAATCTTTGGCGAAATGTGGTTCCATTTAGTTCTTGTTTTTAATTCGCCGATAGTACCTGGTTTACTTATAAATACCACAATCTTCAAATGACCCCACATAAAAAAAATCTAAGCGAGTTAGGTCAGGTTGTCTTTCTAGCCACTCGATTGCAGTACGCCTGCCAGTCCACCTGTTGGGAAATTGTTGATCCAGATACTGTCGAATATTAACGTCATAATACGCGGAGGTACCATCTTGTTGATACCACAAGTTATGATTTACCATACCAGTATTTTGTACATCAGAAAATAAGTTCAGTAACGTCAGAGTGAGATAGTGCTATCAAAATTGTAGATATCCTAGTCCATTTATAATTCCATAAAAAAAGTATGGACCAATAATCCAACTCCTCACATATACCATTCAAATATTACCCTTTTTTGGATATTGTGTGTGATTCTGTGGCATCCGTCTTAGATTTTCATTTACGGTTAACTTTTCCCTGTGGTGTAAAAGTAGATTCGTCCAAAAGCAGAATATTTGGTACTTGCAAAGAGTTATTATTACATTTAGCCATTAATGTTGCACAAAACTGCATCCTTAGGTCTATATCGTCATCGTATAACTCATACAATGCTGTATTTTATAAGGATGAAGCTTTTCAATTCAAGTTTTAATATTTTAGGTGCCGACTGAAATAAAATGCCGTTGTCTCGGCACATTTGCCGAATACTACTGTGGGAATTCTCCTCCACTGACAATAAAAGGTTTAATCTCACTTCTTCACTTATACGCCGGCTACCTGGTTTTGGCAAATCTTCCACACTATACGTTTCTCGTAATTTTTTATCTATTCGACTCACTGTTGGTGGATTAGTAGACATATCCAGATATCTCGTCGCATGAGTTCCACAGGGTTCTAAGTACACTTTTGGGCAAAATTGAGATTTTTTGTTGTAACTATGTAGAAATGAATTCTGTATGTTTTGGTGTTCAATATATTTTTATTGGAGTAAAGATGGCGGTATAATCGTTATTTATATGTAGTTCTAAGTACGTCCGTCTCAGAATATTTTTAAAGTTACAAGGTTCTAAGTGCACAGCCCGGTTTTTAATTAATTTTGGCAGTGTTTTAAATACGTTTTAAAGAAAATTATGTTGGATTTTAATGAGTGGTCAGATTTTGCTAGCTCAAGATCAGAATATCTTCCTGAAAATTTTGAAAACAGAACAAAATCGGTCAAAAAAAGGTAAATTTAAGTTTGTTATCAAATTCTAACCTAAAGGTCAATTTAATATTGTTAACGCTGCTACTAAGTGACTCGATTAGTAATAAAGGAGACTCGGGGACTAGTTCAGTATCTAGTACAACTAACAGTAATATGTTTGTTTAAAATAAAAATTATTCAGGGTGAGTACATAATATTTATTTTGTCAAATCGAAAATGATGCTACGTAGTTACAGTTTGAATTTTTAGTATTAATACAAATATATCTATTTCATGTTTTTTAGGCCACCCACGTCCAAACAAACTGAACTTTTATAATATCAGGAGAAAGCTTTGAGGAGTATGTTAAAATTTGTATTCCGAATTATTTAGAATAAACTAATTAGCTTATTTATACATTCTAGGTATCGCCTAGTTGACTATTCTACATCCGAGAGTGACGGCGAAAAAAGAAGTGCAAAAAAAAAAGAAAAATAAAACGAAATCCTAGTTCTTGGAAAAAAAACGTAAGAAAACAAAAATATCTGTCCGGCAAAGAACATATAAATTCAAGAGGAAACTTAACACCAGAAAAAGGAGTATAGTACATGAAAGCGCTTTTAAATGAATACCATGATGCGCAGAGAAATTGGGCTGTTATTTAAGCAAATATATATTTTTTATTCTGATAACTTGATAATATTTTTCAAACGTGGTTAATAACTTCGCGTACATTTCATTAAATAAAATCTATATAAAATGCGATTTCAGTTTTATTTAAAAGCCTTACAGGGTTACATGGTTCTAAACTAATATGTAAGATGTAAATGTTAAATATTTTGAAGTTATCCCTAGCAAATAGCTCAGAATTATACCACATTACACCGTTCAAGTTGAAAATCGTCATGATATAAATCAACCCAGTACTAACATTCAACTAAACACTTAAAATTGATTCCCTGTAAATTTATCCAAAATGTACTTAGAACCCTGTGGAACTCATGCGACGATCTAGTATTAAACAAAATACACACCTCTGCCTGAGATCAAATTCGGTCTCCATAACCAATCCTCATTAGAACTTCAGTCCTTTGAACTATTGATAAACGCATGTTACAAACAATATAATAATTAATTTGAAAACGCAAAAGTTGATCATTTATTTTGCACGACAACCAATATGTAAATTTACTACTATTATCTGTAGAGTGTATCGCAAAAAATTATCAAATTTTTGCTTGATTACTTTTTATGACACATGTCACACAGCAGATAATTGTTATTATCAGCCAATTGTTACAGATACGACATAGTATACAACAAAATATCTATAGTATGAGAAACCAATATTTTAAACATTGTTTACAGACTTTGAGATATTCATATCATAAATATTATATCAGCATCATAAGACTAGACTCTGTAACTCTTTACAAGCTTCACTTATATTAGTTGTTACTGATAATAAATAATATAATAACAATAACACCACCGTAGACAAACTCCTAACCCAGAAGTCTTAGACTTGTGCGGGGAGAGCTTACATACCCCAATAACAATCTTCGCACACACCGTTAGTAGCAGGTTTGATGATCTCAGGACCATCATTTTCGTCTATATTATACCGTTTTCTCTTATGTTCTGGATCTGTGTGTGTGTGTGTCCAGAATCGTTACTATCATCGTACAACATGTTGATACAAATATAATTACGCACACCGAGTATCTTCAACATTTAGATTTGAACCAACCTTATTGCTGCATTTTTTGTTGTTAAATATGTTTCGCTGCCCTCTTCCCCCCTCTTCATGTACCCTCATTGGTTGTATTTTTCTGTTTGGCTTCTGTGTAAACTTTAAAAATCTATTACGATCACTTATGATTTGCTCCATAATAATGTTTCAACTGTCATTATGATTAAAGGTGCTGACCATTTATACGTTTCAATGAAATGCAATTATCACTACATGCACATCTTGCTATTGTCTTTAGTAAATTAGATATCAAAAATAGCCTGTGTTTTTAAATTTTGCATTTATGAGATGATGCTATCAATTGTTAAATTGACCTGTGACGACCTCTATACTTTGTAGTTAATATATGCTGTTTCGTATATCTCTTCTAACTATTACACTGCTTCGATGTAAATAGGAATTCTAATAAAATAAAAACATATACGTAGTGAAATATCTTTAATTGTATTCTAACATACTATATAGTTATGATATTAAAACTGGTTATAAACAACAATATTAACTATCCATAGGTCTTCTTGGTATTTTTGTTTTGCAATGAAAAACATAGGGGGGATAATCGGAATACTCATATATCTAGATAATTCTGCTTGATTTAACATGTCTGGTAGTCGCATCTTCTAACTTTCTATTACGAGCGTGCTCAGACTTGCAAACCGCAAAGATCCGGTGTTTGTTTTTTTCTATTTCATCAAGACAGGCACCATGTTGCCCAATTTGGCTTCTACTCATCGAAACGAGTAAAATGATACCAAACACGTAGGGGTTAACTTAAAAACTAAAAAATGTAATCTGCGCCGCCTCGGGCGGCGGTAGATACAATTTTTAAATTCTACTTGCCAAAGCGAGTAACATGACCTCAAACACTATACCTTTACACCGCTTAATAAAAAGTTGGGTTTGCGCATGCGCAAACCGCCATCTTTGCATACGTCACACCAACAAAAATGAAAATGTCGCGTCCTCTTACATTAAGCAGTAGCCAAGTGGAGGAAGTGAAAGGCTCAGAACCGCTCATCTATATCTACTTATATACAAAGAACACCACCCATAACACATCAGAGTGAAAAAGACCGACTATCCGAATACGGGACTCGAGCCCACGACCTCCTAGTCCGATTTTAGAGGTTACTAAGCTCGCGAACTGAGCTATTCGGCCTGTTATTAATCACTTTATTTAATTTCTACAACAAAATGGTGTTGCTGAATAGATAATTGGCTTAGCTTTAGAAAGATGTATCACACTATCCACCATACAATTTCAAAATTTCGAAGGGGTAGCTACCCTTTAAAGATCTATGACGATAGGGGTGACATTTTCATATCAAAAAGTTAGTTTTTGAAAACAAAAATCGACCTGTTTTTTTAATTTTCCTTAATAATGATCACTTTCAATTTAATTGAATTTATGCATTAGTTAATAGACACTGTGTATACAGGGTGTTTCTGAATTGATGCGAAAAATTTTACAGGGTGATTCTTTGGCGAAAAATAAGGGGTGTTTTTTATAAAGTTTTTCTTGAAACCCCCTCTCCTCCAAGTTACAGCCCTTTGAAATTTTGGCAAAAAGAAAATATATATTAAATTTCTCCGTTATGAAATAATTTAAAAAAATCGAAATTTTGCAGATGCATAAGGCTAACAAAATGACAGTTTCAAATGGATTTTGTAACCTTATAATGTTATCACAAGAGGGTGAAAAAACCTACCCTTAAATTATTTTTTATCAGTACTTTTTATTGTGGTGTGTACCGTTTTCTATTTAAAAAATGATTTAGAAAGAAGGATTCATTTAGCAACTTTTTTAGGTCTTGCCGTTTTCTCATAAAATTGTTAGTTTCATGACACAAAAATAAAATATTGCTCAGATCGATGTCATATGAATTTACAGAGTGGTTGTTATTTGCTGAAAAATGAAGTATGTGGTAGGCTGTCAAATAACGTCATAATTACATTAATATGTTAATATGTATTGTTCTGGCTTTTACTAATTTCCAAAAATGCATAATAAGAAACAACAACTATTGTACTATTATTTTATAACTAATAATTAACAAACGAAGAAACGAAAAGAAATATTAACAAAATGTCAGTACGTATCATCATAATAAATGTTGAAAATGCCCCCTTCGGAGAGAACGCATGACTAGTCTGTTTCTCATTGAACTACGTATTCTATGAAAAATACCGGGTGTGTTTCTTATATCACGCGATAATACGATTTCTGAGGTCATCGATGTTTTCAACAGGACTTGAATAAACTAAGGTTTTTAGAAAACCCCACAGGCAAAAATCCAACGGATTTAATTCAGTTGATCGGGCAGACCAATTCTGTGGGCCTCCTCGACCTATCCAACGATTTGGGTAAACTTCGTTTAAGTACTTACGAGCGTTGATACTAAAATGAGCCGGAACCCCGTCGTGCATATACCACATTTGTTGTCTAATTTGTAAGGGAATATTTTCAAGAAGTAGGGGCAACTCTTCTTTGAGTAGATGACAGTACACTTCTCCATTTAGTCTTATCGGAGGAAAATATGGTCAAATGAAGTCATCACCAATGACAGCAAGCCATACATTTAATGAAAACTGGTGGTGAACTGTAACTTCGTGTGGGTTTTCTTCAGACTATATGTGGTTATTATGAAAATTTCTAATAGATTCTCGTAAAAAGTTGGCCTCATCAGTAAATAAAATACGAGATAAGAACTGTGGAATTTGCGTGATCATTTGTGGCATCCATTTACAAAAAATTAAACGAGGTAAAAAATCACGAGGTAAGAGCGCTTGAACTCGTTGGATGTGGTAGGGATACAGTAGTTGTTCTTTTCAAATTCTAAATACCGTGGAATAGCTGACATTTAAGACTTAAGCGATTCTTCTTGTACTTGTACCAGGAGATTCTTCAATTAATTGCGGACAGCGTCTTCACGTGCTACAGTTCTTACTTCTCTAGAACGCCCGCAATCGGCGGCACTTCTTTAAAATTTTCCTTCTTCTTGCAGACGTTGATGAATGCGTGCGAATATGCTGTGATGGGGTACAGTTCTATTTGGATATAACTCAGTGTAGAGGCGCTGTGCTCTTAATCCATTGCCATTAGCACGGCCATATTCAAAATGCATATCTGCCATTTCGGAATTGGTATAATTTACCATTTTATTCACTTATTTGTTCTAAGTGTTTAAAAAATTCTCGATAGATTGACAATAACCAGAACAATTAATATTAGTGTAATTATGACGTTATTTGACAACCCACCACGTACATGATTTTTCAGCAAATAACAACCACTCTGTAAATTCATGTGACATCGATCTGAGTAATATTTTATTATTTTGTGATGAAACTAACAATTTTGTGAGAAAATGCCAAGACATAAAAAAGTTTCTGAATGAATTCTTCTTTCTAAATCTTTTTTAATAAAAAACGGTACACACAATAAAAAGTACTGATAAAAAATATTGTAAGGGTAGGGTTTTCACTCTCTTCTGATAACATTATAGGGTTACAAAATCCATTTAAAACTATCATTTTGTTAGCCTTATGCATCTGCAAAATTTCGTTTTTTCTAAATTATTTCATAACGGATAAATTTAATGAAAACTTTTTTTTGTCAAAATTTCAAAGAGCTGTAAGTTGGAGGAGAAGGGGTTTCAAGAAAAACTTTATAAAAAAGACACCCCTCATTTTTCTCTAAAGAATCACCCTGTAAAATTTTTCGCATCAATTTAGAAACACTGTATATTAATCGTATAAACTGGATTTCAATATACTGAAAAATACGAACAATATCAAGTACAGTCAGTAATTCTGATCATGTAAGGCTGTGTGTGCTTTGTTTTGTGCATTACTATGTAAAACTGTTAATTGTTACAGATAATCGATTTTAGCGTTTCGCGTGTAATGCAGTTCCACATACCTAATGCTAAGTAAGTTATTTTGCGATTAAGTAACTGCTGAAAAAATGGTTTTAACTGCATTTTTAAGTTAATCGGCAAAAAAAAAAGAATAAATTAAATATCTGGTCATTACGAAGCAGCGGACTAAATACACAGCGGAAGCTGATTAATCTTTTAGCTTACTCAGATTTAATTACGCCACCGTAAAAATGTTAAATAATTGCATTGGGGACGAGGAGTTTCTCCTTTGAAAGAATTTCTCTATTCTCCATTGTTTTAATTATTGTCGAAATTTGCTTTAAACTGTTGTAGGTACATTATTATGTTTATTCGTAGGATGAGGTAAAATTACTTACATTCAGTTATTGGCAAATGCTACACAAATTTACAAACTTCGCGAAAAGTCTTGCACCAAGTGATAAACTGTCTGAACTCGTAGGTATTCAGGAACGAAAACTCACAAGTGCGCGTGTTAGCTATAAGTACACGACTTGACGCTAGTTTAATGTGTTATTAACGGTAATTGACGGAAATTAACAGGTCGATCCAAAATGAATCAGCTTCAGTTTACATTAATATTCTATGTTAATTTCTCACCTAACCTTTGTACTTTCAAATATAATTTCTGCTTAAAACTAGATTTCGGATTTCACTAATCAGAATATTCGCATGATTTATATATATATATATATATATATATATATATATATATATATATATATATATATATATATATATATATATATATATATATAGGCTGTCCCACGTAAGGCGTGCTTTAGAAGTTTTCGAATTAATATTGGGATTTGGAATGTGAACATTTGCAACCCGATGTAATGCCATCCGATCATTATAACTAAAATATTTTGGTGACAGTATCACTACCGGTTGTACCGGAAGTTGCTAACAACTTTATTAATTTTAATGAAACACTGTATATATTATTGCATATTCGGAGTGGGCATGCAATTCTGAGGAAACTAATATGCCACTTTTCCGTACTGGTGTCAGCCGTTCTCAAGATATTTGATTTTCTGTGGTTTTTCCGTCATAAAGTTGCAAATATTTTAAATGGCAATTCTCAGGCATCAAGTATGTCATGGTTCTGAAACTTAGCGCAACTATAGTGCTAGCGGTCAAAATTCTTCTTATCGCGAAAAAAAATTACTAAAACGATACAGGGTGTTGTTTAACAAAGTTCAAAAATTGATGATTTTAAACACGAAAAAGTATTTTTTTCCAAATAGTACACCCGTATTTTCATCACATGTCCTTTGGAATCATATTCTGCTTCGATCTGTATCAGAATTCCCTATATCTATCTGGGATGATTCCCGAGTTATGATGGGAAATATGTAAATTTTTTATTATGCGTGATAATACTCTTTTCTTTTCTTTTATTTTCTTTGTATTAATAATAATAATAATAATAATAATATTAATATTAATAATAATAATAATAATAATAATAATAATAATAATAATAATAATAATAATAATAATAACTCGTAGCCATACTACGGTATCGGGGGATGTTAATAGGTACCACTAGTAAGCTTTGGGTATAGGGCAAAAAGAGCTCAGAATTTTTCATGTAGGTATTCCTGTCATAATCTGGACGAGAAGAATGAAAACTTGTATCAGGTTTTATTGTATGTGAGCTATAATGTCGTGTGATTGTGCGGGCCCCCGGGTTTGTGCGTGTGTGTGTGTAATTTTTTTAACTGTGGGGCATTAATGTCGCTCTTTAGATGAATTGAATAACTCTCAAGAAGTCATTTTTCCATTTCATTTTTTCATTTCTGAGTGTGCGAATACGTTTTCACCTCATACACTTTAAAAAGAAGACATTCCGATTCGGTTTGCACTGTTTGAGTAATGATTACATCTTCTACTCAATCCAACATTGTGGGGGGTGTTTATGAATCGCCTTGAAACCGAATTACTCAAAATTGAAACAAGTTATAGAACCATCCATCAATACCAAAATATATCAGTGAGTTTTAATACAGAAAATAATTAATGAAACAGTGAGTGAATTAATAAAAAAAAATGCTTATGGGTTTTAACACAAAATTGCTCTATATGACCACCATTGACTTCAAGACACTTCAATAATATTCTTCGTAATCCAGAATTAGTGGCCTTACGTATAATTTCTGGAGTGAGATCATTAAAAACTTGTCTCACTTTTGCCTCCGGTTCTTCTCGGGAGTTGATTTGGCTGGAATAAACTTCAGAGAGAGTCAGGTATTGTGACCTTTCAGGCCAAAGCCATGGACTGCCGGGTCCGATCCAACGATCCTCAAACAGCCTTGTCAACTCCTGGTGTACAGCTGCCGTAGAATGTGTTGGAGCGCCATCTAACTGGTACCAGAATTCTGCATCAGCAAACTAGTCAAGATACCAGCAACAACTTTACGAGGTATTCTAAGGTAACTTTCTGAAGCCCACATTTCCTCGTAGATATGGAAAGAAAGTCTTCCATTTCTAATAACAGCGAAAACACTGAAACTGAATTCATACTGAAAATGCGCTTCACGCATAAAGTGGCGATTTTAATCCACACAGAAATGACATCGCTTCCGATTGATGATACCTTTTCTTGTGAATTTTGATTCATTCGTCCATAAAATCCTATTATCTAACATACCTGGATCTTCCTGAATCCGTACTATCAACCATTCACAAAATGCAACCCTTCTAATGTGGTCACCCTCCCATAATCCATGCACTGTCCTTTGGGCATATGCCTGCCATCCATACTTCGAAAGAATTCTTTGAATTGATGTTCGAGTTAGTCTTAAATATTCTACCGCCTGCCTGATGGAAGCATGTCGATAGGCCGTGAAATAACCCAACACATTGATTTTATTTGTTTTCATTGCCGGTTATGTTACTTTAACGATTTCTATTTAGATTACGATTCCAGTTATTCCGAAAATTTGACTCGATTCTGGAGAACTTTGTACTATTTATAGGTGGTAAATATGGAAATATCTCATTGAACAAGCGACACGTTCTACTCACGATTCTCCTGCATTCTCTGTGAATGTAAAATAAATGTAGAATGTCGTCACCAGAATATTCAACAATTATTTCTATTGTGCACCTCACAATACGTTCAAAGAAATAGATGACTCTATTGCGATGACAACTAACGAGACTAATAATATATCTCGTTGACATGTTTCCACATTATGTCCAAAGCCTACTCTCCGACTAGGTAGATTCCTAATTTTGTAGTATATTCCCGTTTTATTCATAGCCTTCTTATAACTCAGAAATAATTCAAGATAGGTATAGGGAATGCTGATACAGATCGAAGCAGAATATCATTCCGAATGATATGCTATCAATATATGTTCTATTTGTAAAAAAAATACTTTTTCGTGTTTGAAATCATCGATATTTGAACTTCGTTTTAAACAACACCCTGTAATATTTTTGTAATTTTTTTCGAGATCAAAACAATTCCGACCACTAGGACTATAGTTGCGCTAAGTTTCAGAGCCGTAACATACTTGGTGCCTGAGAATTGCCATTTCAAAAATTTGCAATTTTATGACCGAAAAGCAATAGAAAATCGAATATCTTGAGAACGGCTGACACCAGTATGGGTAAGTGGCATATCAGTTTCCTCAGAACTGCATGGTCATTCCGAATATGCAATATATAGGGTGTTCCATTAAAATTAGGAAAGTTGTTGGCAATTTCCGGTACAACCGGAAGCGATACAGTCACCGAAATATTTTAGTTATAATGAACGGATAGTGATACATCCAGTTGCAATTTTTCAGATTCTAAATCCCAGTAGTAGTTTGAAAACTTCTAATGTACGCCTTAGATGGGACAGCCTGTATATATATATATATATATATATATATATATATATATATATATATATATATATTTGTGTGTGTGTGTGTGTGTGTGTGTGTGTGTATGAGACATACTTTGTTCTCGGGTTGAACCGCGTCCACAATTTATCAAAACTTGACGTTTCGGCTCCTGTTTTGGAGCCATTTTCAAGAGGTAAAGGAAATATGTAAGGACATCAATTCTAAGGCCTCAATCTGCCGACTCTTACTTAAAGGATTAAGAGGATTTCAGGTATTTATTGAGTCGAGTAATGGGGCAATAAAATTTTCTATTGAATTTATTGTCTTTTTATGTGTTTGTAATGGATATATAATAGGTTTCCAAATAATCGAAAGACGAAGACCATCATCTCCCTTATTTAACCAAGCGGGACGTTTGTGGATCTCGATCGCTTCGCGGATACTTTTGGTCTTGCAGTTGTAAACCGAGGCTGTTGTTTTGGCATTGTCGAAGTCTATTTTGTGTCCTGTAGGAATATGACGCACGGCCAGCGCCGATGAGTGGTCGGATTTTCTAACTGCGAGGGTGTGTTCATATATTCTATTATGGATGCGTCCATTTGTTTGTTCTAGTTTTATCCGGAAAATTTTTGTATTCTTTGGGAAAGTTTTATATCTCCAAAGACAACAATGTTATGGCAAACAATTTTGGTACGCAAGTTTACATCATAAAAAGTCAACGATGGGCAGAAATTGGTTTCTACTATTAAAATTACCCTACATGCCAAAATTAGGATCGGTAAGTTAAAATAAAAAAAAAACCTTATAGGCATTTAAACAAAAACATAATTGGGTGCCACTGATGACCAGAGAAACGCGCAAAAACAAAATATTTTAGGTGGATAACAAAATCTATTTTATATTACAGACAAAGAATACGTTTCTTTGGCGCAAAACAACCAAGAAATGTCAGAAAAAATACTTCGAAAATTTAAAAATTGTTCCTCTTAAAATGTCAATCGCGATTGTAACGTTAAAATTGGCAACTTTTAGGCAAAGAATCCGAAACAAATACTGGTGATGTAAAAAAATATCGGAAGTGTGTTGTACAAACCCTTAAGTTTCAGCTTCAACTGTCATTGTTCTTTACTAAAGTATTTCCAGAAAATGCATTTTAAATAGAAGCTTTCTTTGATACTTTGGCAGTAGTTTTAGTTATAGAGTATTATGTATTAATACTTGAAGAAAAAACTTTGTACCTCTTTTCAACACATTGCGCGCACGAAGGTGTAACGTTCAAAAGGTTACATTTATTTATTTATTTATTTAATTAACTGCTTATCCCCATTTTATATTCAATGATATACCCCTTTTGAGAATGCATAAAGCATTTAATTAGTTAGTTTTTGTAAAGACACTGTCACATTGCGGGAGATTTGAATTGTCTATGAATAATATTAATCAACATGTTTGAATCAGGCCTAAAAGAAGCAGTCACAAGGAAGCAGTAACACATCATCTAAATTAGCAGTAACACAATGAATATCTGAAAGAGGCAGTCACAAGTCATCTGAAGGAAGCAGTAACATATTAAAGGCAGTAACATAATGAATATCTGAAGGAAGGAGTGACAAGTTATTTGAAGGAGGCAGTGACCAATCATCTGAAGGAGGCAGTGAGAAATTAGCCACACAATGATCTAATGATTATCTGAAAGAGGCAGTCACAAGTCATCTGAAGGAGGCAGTAACATATTAAAGGCAGTTACATAATAAATATCTGAAAGAGGCAGTCACAAGTCATCTGAAGGAGGCAGTAACACATTCTCTAAATTAGCAGTAACACAATGAATATCTGAAAGTCAGTCACAGGTCTCCTAAAGGAGGCAGTAACACATTGAATATCTGAAGGAAGCAGTGACAAGTTATCTGAAGGAGGCAGTGACCAGTCATCTGAAGGAGGCAGTGAGAAATTAGCCACACAATGATCTAATGATTATCTGAAAGAGGCAGTCACAAGTCATCTGAAGGAGGCAGTAACATATTAAAGGCAGTAACATAATGAATATCTGAAAGATGCAGTCAGAAGTCATCTGAAGGAGGCAGTAACACATTATCTAAATTAGCAGTAACACAATGAATATCTGAAAGAGGCAACCACAAGTCACCTGAAGAAGGCAGTAACACAATGAATATCTGAAGGAAGCAGTGACAAGCTATCTGAAGTAGGCAATAAACAGTCAAAACCACACCTGCAATAACCGTAGCAGAAGCAGGCACTCTAATGCCTACCGTTACAACCGAATTATCCATGAAGTGGGCAAGACACAGATGCCAACTGAGCAAGGATGTATATGGTGCACATCTAAACCAGGAGATAGCAGATTATACATCGGAGTCCAAGCTTAGTGTCACAAAAATGCGAAAACTAACCATTGATTCATTTTTTCTTCATATAACGTTTCATTTTTGCATAGCTTTACCTTCAGAAAATGCCTCACTTTATCGTAACTATTAGTCTAAATTCACTTTGCCTTTGGATTGTGTAAATTTTCAACACTCATTTATAGTAAACTTTTTCTGCACATGCAGAAGGACAGCTTAATGTATTTTTTTTAAATTGAAATTTAATTTATATTTTATTGCATTCAATTTATTTAAATTGATTTTAAAATGATACTCACCTTTTAATTACAAATTTAATTCTTTACTTTTTAAAATAAATCTACTTGAACTGACATGCTTGTTTAGATTCCTAGCTTGTGTAATTTATGTCAGTGTTTAACTAGTGCCCTAAGTCGACATGCTCCCTGAAACTCACGTGAACCGACTACCCGCCGGAGAAATAATTAAAAATAAGTAAATTTTCGTTATAAAGGAATGTGAGATTTGGCATAGTTAAAGTTCATATATAGCAGGAGTGCAGAGAGATAACATTTATGTATAACATGTATTACAAATAGATTAAACAATGCTTAAATACCTCTTATATTATTGCATATTTGCAGTCTTCATTGAATTATAATGCATTTTTGTAAACAAAAATTGAGTGTTCATCAAATTGTTTGAATTCTTTCACATTTTTGACACATCTCAAAAATTATGATATGGCATTTTTACTAATACATAGCAGACTACCATGAAAATGATGCATTCAGACAGATTTTCGTTTATATTATTCGTGAAAAAGTCAGTATAATTTTTTTTGTGTTTTCGTAGAATCCTTGTTTGTAATATTTTTGTGAAATTTTGATAATTAATAATAGATGGTTAATAAGTGGTTGTAAAAAAATGTTTTCGGATTTTCGTGAAAATAAATTTTTTGTAAGTTTTGTCGAAAAGCTTTTTGTGAATAATTATATCTTGGTAGGTGGGTAAATAGCTTGAAGAAGTCCGCTTGCCAGGAAAATGGAACCTGTTTTTTTGGGACCATTTCATATTTATTTTCGTAAAATGTTGGTACCTTTTCAAATAATAAAGTTGTTTTTAAGAAATATGGTACACTGTTTCTACTATATAGGTTATACTGGTAACCAAATTGGATGCCTACTTTCATTAGAAAAAAAAAACAACATATTTGCTATTAAAAATATTTTGATGAAAATTCACTACCATAACGCACTTGCTGCGTCCAGAATTTTATTTTAGTATAATCTCTTTATGCCGTTTTGTAAAGTAAGTTATTAGTTGTACCTAGTTAGTACAGTCTAACTACGAAAAATTTTAGTTTAGTAGGTTCTCTCTTCTATGGTTTGGATAATTAATTTTATTTAAAATAAATTGGGAAATTCTTAAACAACTTGACATTTATATAAATAAAAAGTCTGGACGCAGCAAGTGCGTTATGGAAGTGAATTTTCTTAAAATGTTTTAATAGTCTCTTTAATGCAAGCAGGAATCAATTTGGTCATCGGTATGACCTATATAGTAGGAACAATATCCCATATTTTGTCAACATAACTTGTTTGTAATTGTACAAAAATTTTCCGAAAATAAGCTTGAAACATTTCCGAGAAAACTCGTTTCCTAGCTAACGAACCTTAGGTTAATAGCAAATTGCGTTATTGAATTTTGAAGCGTTTAATGGAAATTGGCTACTAAAACGCACTTACTGCGACTCGATTTTTTTTACAAACATGCATCATATTTCGATGAAAAACGCAAAAATGCAATTATGAATGTAGGTATCACCAACGACTTATGAGCCATTCTGTGGTTGTCAAAATAATTTTATAAGATGCAGCTCAAAACACCCTATAGGTAACGTATACAATTTTTTCTCGTATCTTGCATAATAACAATTATATTGAGCTTTACCACAGAAATGCGTCACACCGTTTATATGTAAGCAGAAAGTAAACCCGGATATGGATTCTAGCGGGCCTAGTTTGCTTTCATTTGAAGAAATCTTTTTAGAATTGAAAAGCCGCGGTCTCCTGATTAACGAATTTTTTCTACGAAAATTAGCTGAAAATTATTGACCATTGAACCATAAATATAACTAAAACTAGTTCCAAGCCATAAGAGAAAGTGTTTATTTCAAATGAATTTTCTGAAAATATTTTATTAAAATGAAGGCCAATAATGTTTTAAGTTGAAACTTAAGGGTTTATAGAACACTTTTTACAAAATCCGTAATTCTTTCAGGTTCCTTGCCTAAATGTTATCAATTCTGACGTTTTAAATTGCGACTTTTTACATTTTGAGGAAAACCCCAATTGTTTTTTGTTTAAATACCTCTAACTTTTTTATCTTTAAACTTGCAGACCTACATTTTAGTAAATTATTCACCCTTTATGTATGATATATATATATATATATATATATATATATATATATATATATATATATATATATATATATATATATATATATATATATATATATATATATATATATATATATATATATATATATATATATATATATATATATATATATATATGGATTCAGGGGATTAGTTCGCGCTCATTTAAAGAATTTTTTTCTAAATTCAAAAGTTGGGATCTCCTCGTTGGTGATTTTTTTTAAAGAAAATTCCCTAAAACAAGCACCTGTGAAGCCACGGGAAAAGTCTACGACTATATTAAATATGGAACGGTTTTACTAAGTGAGGGCAAAAACAAACAACCAGATATGCTATTCAGATTGAATTAAATCTTAAACTTTCTTCTCCTCTTTATTAAATTATTTTTTATACAAAAACTTGCTAAAAATTCATCGGAATAACAACAATCAGATTAGATAAATGTAAAGTGAAATAAGACTAAAAAAAATAATGATAAAAAGCGAAGTCACTAACCAGGATTAGAACGCGTCATCTGGCACTCGATTATAACGACGTAAAGCGACCACCGTACATCTAGCCCACTGAGCTAGGCAGTATATGCATTTACCAGCACGAATATCGTATTGTTCAAGGTTTTACAATTTACGAAAATCCTTTTTGATTTACAATGGATTTTTTTGTTTATGTTTTAACGAAATCTAGAAAAATAACGACTTAGCCACATATCTAGGAGCTTGTTAGTCATTTCTTGTGGTATTTTTCACTTACATTTTGCTCAATAAATTTTTAGATTTTTAACTTTCCTGAATCAGATTTAGTTAATTAAAAATTAATTTACCTCTAACTTTTTTTCCATTGAGATATAAATCTGAATTTTGGTACATAGGATACCCTTTATAACAGAAACCAGCGTACCAAATTTGGTTGCCCTCACTTGATATTTCCAGGGATATAATTTTTTTCCAAAGAAAACACAAAATTTTTCGGGAAAACCCGGGCAGATTTTCCTGACTAACGAATTTGTCCAAGCCACTTGCAAAAGGAAGGTATCTGCCTAATTTGATCAAAATAGGACCATATACATATATATATATATATATATATATATATATATATATATATATATATATATATATATATATATATATATATATATATATATATACATATATATACATATATAAACATATAAAAACTAAAACTGACCCTGGATATGGGTTCTAGGGGGCCTATTTCGCGGTCATTTGAAGAAATTTTTTCAAAATTTAAAAGTCGGGATCTCCTCATTAGTGAATTTTTTTACGGAAAATTCACTATTAAATGCGACAATAACTTTTTAATTAGGTTCTTGAAACCACAGTTCTGTAGACTATGGCAACTTGTTTTTATTAAGTACTAAATATAATGTATACAAATTAATCTAATGCATTTATATTTTTTTTAAATGCAACTGCAAGTTAATTACTGAAAATTGTAACAGCTAGATTGTTCTCATTTATATAAAATAATACACTATCGCAAGATAGGTCGACACGTCACAGACCTTACTAAGCGTTACGAAGTCAAAACTATTCAGATTATATCAGGCATTGACCAGCAATCTGTTAACATACACATCTGAACAGTAAACTTGCAGGGAGGGTTAGCAACCTCCTCCTTTCTTAAGTAGTTTGTTAATACACGAAGAGCTAAGTCAATTGACAAATAACTCTGCACTAGAATGTAAATTTTTTCACATTTTTAAAGAAGCTTCCTTAAATAAACATTTAAATTCTTAACGCTTTAAATTACCATCTGAGAACAGTCTAGTGTTTTAGGCTCATCGGAGTAGATCACTTCCAAGTTCCCTTCCGCTGAGTGGCAACAGCCTGAAGCAATTTCAGAAGTATACGTAGAGCATTTCGACGCAACATTTGGGAAAGAACGATCGATTTGCACTAAGTCTCTTATAGTGCTTCAATAAATCTAAGTTAAGCGTGAACTCTCCTAAACGTGGGAATCCATAACAGAACAGCGATCGCATCAGTTAAATATATATTCGACTGTTGCGTAATTTTTACAATCTTTTGTTTTTTGTTATAAGTAAAGACAGCAAAAAATATGATTATTATTAAACGCGAGCTTTTGTGAGAAAATATTTGCCAATGACAGTCATAATAATAAGATGTTCTTTCTCAAATTAAAACAAGTTATAATTAATTGCTAAACATCAATACATCTGGTGTCTAAATACTTGAATGGCAAATCAAAGCTTATATATCCAAACAGATTTTTTATTATAAAAACCCTACGCGTTTCGACTTCATCAAGCCATTTAAAGGGATTAATGCCTAGAATACAAAACGTCGCTGTGTCAGAAACCAGGTTTTCAATTGTGTAAGAATCACACAACAAGGTATCTAACAGCTACAGAAAGCGTACAGATATATCAAGCTAGTAGATGGTCCGCCACCCTGGCTGACCCCTTCCACTTTCCAAGATGGCGTCTGCGCATGCGTTGACAGATGACGTCACGACTGCGAGAGTCAACTATTAGGTTCTAAGTTCCCGCTTGCCGCCATGTGCGCATGCGTTGACAGATGGCGGGAGTCGGCTGTCGGCTCAGCGAGTGCCATATGGCGGGAGTCAGCTGTCATCTGCCCGCCGACATCACATGTTCCAAGATGTCCGTTGCAGCAACCAGCCATCTGGTCGCTGGTACTAGATATCTGCGCTCGCGCGCCGGTCTTCTGTTTGCGGGTGTCCGGCCATCTGGTCGCGGGTAGCCTGTCCCGCTTCCCGCCATGTAGTTATACACTCGTGTTGAACAGGTACCGGCTGCCCCATATCCTAGAATGTAATGTTAAGCCACGCATGTATTGTTTGTTAGGTTATGCCGGCTACCCGATAGCCGAATGCGCTTCTTAGGTTAAGCTTACACATGTATGTTTGTTAGGTTAGGACGTCGCTAGCCGAATGTTTGATGCTCACCCAGGTGTTAATTTGAGGTTAAGTCTGACATATAAGCAATCTGCTTTCCGCAATCCGAGAATGATAGGTTAAGGTACACACACACACGCACACATGTGTTGTTTGTTAGGTTATGCCGGCTGCTGCTGCCCGCTAGCCGAATGTGGGGTTAGGACTCCCGATTTCCCATGCTGAATGTTAAGTCTTGTACAGGTTATGTTTTTGTTGACATCAAGCGTCTGTCGTCGCTGTGACGTATAGGACTCCGATTCCCGCTAGCCGACTGTTATAGGTTAAGTCTGACATATGTTAGGCTTTGTTTGTTGAGGTTAAGTCTTGTATGTTAGGTTAGGTTGGCTGTCGGCAGTTTGCTAGCCGAATCAACATTCGGCTAGCAAACTGCCGACTAACAACTTATGAGTTTACCACGTGTTGGTTCTCATATGTAGTGCAAACCTGTTTGCTAATACAAATAGATATAAACTAAACACATGTGATTTATTAGTCAAGTCTTATGTGATAACAAATACAGTTTGCAAAAAACCAGAGGTGGTGTCAACATGTATAAATTGGGGTGCACACACACTCTTAAGCTCATTCACAATTGAGTTGTCACACACACAGAGAGAGAGAGAGAGAGAGGACGAGCTTCAGTTTGCTCTATCTGTTTCAAAATGGCTACATTAAGTGATGTGTGTTATCAGCAAATTAAAGACAACTTCTGGTATGGTTTATTTGGAGACTTTAAAGTAATTATCGACAAGAGTACTGGCTATTTCAATGCAGCAAAATTGTGCAAGAGTAGTGAGAAAAAATTGTTTCATTGGTTGGAAAATAAGAAAACTAAAGAGTTGATTGCCTATTACAACAGTCAGTTGAAGGAACATTAGGGGTATCGGAATACCGATAAGCCAATGGCCCAACCGAAGGCGCCCGCTTATTACCTACAACCGCCACATACGTGGTAAACATTGGTGGAATGCGGGCTGAAAACGACGCGATATCTGGTACATATGTGTACAAGGATTTGATATTAAATTTGGCTTGTTGGATATCTAATCAGTTCTATGACAAAGGCAACCAAATTATCTTTGATTTTTGCGTAAGCGAATTTAATCAGAAATACAGGGGCAAGCTCGAGGAGGTTGAAGTGAAATTAATGGAGATAGATGATGAAGTGCAACGTATGCGAGAAACAAATGCTAAAGTCGCAGAACATTTTGCAAATATATCCCCAAAGCCAAGTAACCCAGGAAAAATAAGTGTGTTTGGTTACTTGCAAGAAACGAGAAAGACGCCGTCTACCCATATCATGCTGTAAGAACGCAAAAGAAAAGTTTTCGACGAGCTGTCAGGAACTTTAAAAATAAACATCCCAACGCCCAAGTGATCCTAAATATGTTGTATGATCCAAATTCAGCAAATCTCTTTAACAGAATAAAGACCGAAGTGAAATACCTTACGACGCATAGAAAGAACCTACAGATAGCAGATGTACCAGAAGAGAAGTTTGTTCAGGATATTCTTGATTTACGGCATAATTTTTAATTGTATTATAAAATAAAAACACATTATTTTAACAAAGACTTTTATTTGATACAAAGTACAAGTGTGCAAATTAAGTCAAATCTATCTGCCACAAACCATTCTACCCTTTAGGTATGGTACGCTTACGTTCTACGATTCTTGCCGGTTGTTGGAATTCATTTATAGAATTCTCAGCATCAGATGGTTCATCGTTACGTTGGCGCTGATATCTGGTACCCGCGACCAGATGGCCGGTTGCTGCAACGGACATCTTGGAACATATGACGTCGGCGGGCAGATGACAGCTGACTCCCACCATTTGGCACTCGCTGAGCCGACAGCCGACTCCCGCCATCTGTTAACGCATACACACATGGCGGCAAGCGGGAACTTGGAACATAACAGTTGACTCCCGCCGTCGTGACGTCATCTGTCAACGCATGCGCAGACGCCATCTTGGAAAGTGGAAGGGGTCAGCCAGGGTGGCGGACTATCTACTCAAGCTATTTTATAACTCTAGTAACTATAAATCTATCTAGAAGTAAATGCCTTTGATTTGTCCTTCAATATAATATATGATGCTAATTAAAATAGTGCTGCAAATTGAATCATAACTTCCACATAGCTGTGATAATTAATGTCACCGAGAAAGTCGAATACAAGGTTACCTTCAGATAGCCAGGAAAAATACTGGAGCATTGCGCTTGAAATATTTTATTTGTAACTCGAACTTTCAAAGTAACTGTGGCATTATTTTGTATATAAGCGTTTGACATGCAAATGACTTTGAATGATCAGTCCCCTGAAGCGATGTTACCCAAAAACAATTCGAAGCGTTCCTTTGCTGGGTGCTAACTGTATAACAAATTTAAAAATAATATTTTAATTCGTTCGATAGTAATTGCGCCCACTAACAGACATACGTACTGGCCGACAGGCCAACTGACCGTCAGATCAATAGACAAACAAGTCTTCGTTCCAAAATCAAGTTTGCTATATGTTTTGATACTTTTTGCGCAGAAATTTCTTACACCGATATTCCACCTCCACACATTCTACCTCTAAAGTAATTTCAGCACATAATACCAGATGTTTGAAGGAATTGAAAGTTTTCTAAAACAAACTTTAAAACGCTATATTACTCGAGTATAACGAAAAAATGTAAATTTTCACCAAACTGAACACCCCCCCCCCCCCCCCCCCCTCGATTCACTCCCTACTCTGATTTTACCGGTTTGGTTATCATAGATTTTTATTTTTTGTGAAAAATTTTTTTTCGAATGAAAGCTCAAAATGTTCCCGGAAAACCTCGTCCGATTTTCCTGATTAACGAACTTATCCAAGCCATTTACAAGAGGAAGGTACATGCCAAATTTTATCAAAATCAGCCCATTATTTTTTGAGATAATTTTTTTTCCAATGAAAACTCAAAATTTTTCCGGAAAACCTCGTCCGATTTTCCTGACTAACAATCTTATCCAAGCCATTTACAAAGGGAAGGTACATGCCAAATTTTATCAAAATCGGACCATTATTTTTTGAGATAAAAATTTTTTTCGAATGAAAACTAAAAGTTTTTTCGAAAAACCTCGTTCGACTTTCCTGACTAACGAACTTATCCAAGCCTGTTACAAAAGGAAGGTACATGATAAATTTTATCAAAATCGGCCCATTATTTTTTTAGTTATCGGTGTAATACATACATACATACATACATATATATATATATATATATATATATATATATATATATATATATATATATATATATATATATATATATATATATATATATATATATATATATATATATATATATATAAATTGAAACTGACCCTGCATATGGGTTCTAGGGGTCTTAGTTCGCGCTTATTTGCAAAAATTTTTTCAAAATTCAAAAGTCGGGATCTCCCCATTAGTGAATTTTTTATACGAAAATTCACTAATAATGGTATTAATAAAAATAATAAATAATAACGAAAATAATAATAATAGGACATTAGGGTGTGGATTTTCACCATTGATATTTGTATGTGTATCGAAACTTGACAATATAAAGAGAGAGACAGACTTGGTTTATATTATTTATTATAAAATAAAATATTGAAGGTTAATAATGTTCGTTAATTTACAATTTAAAATAAAATGATATTTGATAAGAAGCTGCAAAAATTTAAAATTACTAGTTTAAAAATTGAAAAAGAAGTTTAATAAAATCATTCAAGTTTAGCAAATTTTAGTTAACGCTACTAGAGTTTATATTGTTACGTTCTTCGGGTTTTTGGATTTGTTGACGAACAAAACACAGCTTGTAAAACTACTAATTTGTTATAACCAACTGTTTTCCAACACCAGAATCAACTAAAATATTTCTCTCTATTACTCTATTTCACTATACGCCTTCTATGATCGCTTATTATACACCAACACTAACTCACTACTGGCTGACTCCCTCTATCTTAGGCTTGCCTATTTATACTGTCCATAGAGTAGTTCTAGACCTTTCTACATTGTTCTATATCTATCACTTCTAGTCCCTTCTCGAAATGTAATTCTGGAGTATTAGCTGTTACCAACACACTTTACAAGATGCCTGTGACGATAGAAGTAACAGAGTCCATAAACTTAATTCTCATAGAGGCGGGTCAAATTCTGACATTTCCTGGTATGGAGTAAGCCTGTGCAGATGGACCACCTTCATCTAACTCCTTGGTTTCTTTTGAATGCGACAGACAACGTCATTGATCCTTTCTACCACCTCATACGGACCTTCCCAAAATGTCTGTAGTTTCGGTAACCGTCCCTTGCGCCGTACTGGATTGTAGAACCACAGCTGATCTCCTTCTTTGAAACCACATGAGTTAACTCTTACGTCATAACGGGTCTTCATGCGATCGCTTTCTACTCATATATGCAGTCTGACAGAGGACTGGATGGCTTCTATTCTTCTTTCCAAATCTTTGATGTATTCGTGAATTGAACGTGGAGCATCTGTGGGTTTTCTAAGTATGTGATTAGGAGGTAGTCTTAACGATCGCCCAAAAACCACGCTGGCTGGGGTACATCCGGTAGTCTCATATACAGCCGAGCGTTATGCCAGGAGAAATAGTGGAATGTGCCTATCCCAATACGTCTGGTGTTCACTGAAAGGTCCAGTAGTGTATTGCAGACCCTGGCTGGTACCGACCAGCCACTTCTCTAATGAGTTTATATTAGGTAATCGCAACCTGCTTAAGAAACGAATATACGCGCACTGCGAACGAGAAAACATAATTGCAAACCAGCAAAAAGGGTGCGCTAAAGGATCTACGGGATGCAAAAAGCAACTGACGGTTGTGTCGAATTGAGCTTACAATAGACAAATAAAAATCTCTTTTTGCCTAGCTGGATTACAAAAAGGTGTCTAAACCAGCTCCACACGAATGGTTTATATGTATATGTGCTGAAGATCTGCCAGACCGACACCTACATCCTGATGTTTCTCGAACACACAATAACTACCTAGGAAAGAAAATAGCATCACAACTAACATGATATTAATAAGGCGATTCGCCAGGTTCATTATGGTTCCGCCTTGCATTGAGTCCAGTATAAAACCGTTTCAAGAAGCACAGTCTGGAGTATGAGATATAGAAAAGTTAAGAAAGAACTCAGAAGTAACATAAACTTTATATACGACGACAAGGAATAGAGTCAGAACAGGAAATTTAAATTTAACAGAATTTATAAGAAAATCAGGTCTAAGGCAAGGTGGGGTGCTCAGTATCTTATTATTCATAATGATTATGGACGACGTCATCAAGGAAGTAAGGTCAGAAACAAAACAATTTCAGATAGGATACCGAAATTTACAGGCAGTGGGTAGTACGCGTTTGGTGACAATCTAGTGATCTATGCGAAAACTGAGGACGATCTGCAAAAAACTTTGAAGGTATGGAAGAAGACTTTAGAGAAGAGGAATATGAAGATCAACACAGAAAAAACGAAGGTCATGGTGATTGAAAACGATAAAAAGCACGTTAAGGTGACAGTGCAAGGAAAAGAGCTACAACAGGTTACATCTCTCAAGTACATGGGAGTTCAACTACAGGCAAATGGTTGACAAGATGCAGAAATTGACAAAAGAATAGAGTCAACAGTAAGACTATACCAGGCATTTAATCATTCATTTATAGGAAGAAGGGAAGTATCTACAAAAACTAAAACTAGTGTATACAAATCAGTATTTTGCCCAGTGCTGAGTTACGGTAGTGAAAGTTTGGTGCTGACTAAAGTCATGGAAAGCCAAGTACAAGCATTAGAAATGAAGTTCTTACGCAGGGTGGAGCGGTTACAAGACTGGACAGGATAAGAAACAATAGTGTAAGAGAAGAACTACAAGTGGAACCAGTGATAAAAAACTATTAAGAAACAACAGCTTAAGTGGTTCGGGCATCTTGTGAGAATGGGCGATAAGAGACCAGTTAAGAGAGCGTAGCAAACTCGAGTAGTGGCAAAGGATAAGAGGGGAATACCAAAGAAGACCTGGTACAACGTAATAGCAGAGACACTCAAAGAAAAGAACATAACATGGGAAGAAGCAAAGGCAAGAGCAAGAAATAAGAAAGAGTGGGTAAAAGTCACTTATGAACAATAAATAAGCTAGAGACAATACTTGACACCTTCGAGTAACCAAGTTTTTAGATTATGTATGTATGTATAAAACCGACGATACTTTACCGGATATGGCATAGGTATAGAGATCAATGGCAAAGAGCAAATGAGGGAAATAATCTGCTATGTTGGTATGATCCTAAGCTGGTGGCCGCCATTAAAGACGATATTGAAGAACTCTTGAAAATCGTGAAAGGGTTTTAGAGAGATATTGACATGAAATTTTGGCTTGACAAATGTCGCCTCTTATGTATAGTCAGAGAAAAGATATAACCAGGTGTATATGAGATGCAGGATGGCCAGAAATTTGTTTAGATAGCTGTAGAAGGGTACTATAGGTACCTGGGAATAGAGCCAGTGAGGAAAATGAACCACTCAGCAATGAAGACAGAACTGACAAATGAGTTAATGAAGCCAGTAAAGCAGGTATAACAGCAAAAATCTTACCAGAACTCTTAATATATATATATATATATATATATATATATATATATATATATATATATATATATATATATATATATATATATATATATATATATACATGTTGTGCACTAAGTTATTTTTTTGGGATTATGAATTGCAGTAAAACAAACATCGAATATTTACAACGGAAGGTGCGTACACTCATGACAAAATCCAAAACACATCACTCCGGTAGTGCGATCAAACAAGTTTCTCTACCTAGACATCAATGTGAAAGAGGACTGTTGGATACGGTTTAGCAACAGGCGCTTACTTCCGAACTACACCATGCCATATCCGAGGTAGATGATTCAATACCGTTACAATCAAGTGAATATGAAATACAAAGTTACCGTCAGACCGATCGAGACAAACTGTCATCCTGGACGCAGAAGCCTCTTCAGAGGACAAATCTTAATGAGACCTCGTAGGCCAGTGTAGACGAATCGGGGTCGAATTACTGCCTGGTGTCACGGGATTTGAGTAACATATTAAATTAAAAGTAAAACATCAGATCCTTTGGAAAGACTTGTTTAGAAAAATTAGGTATTTAAATTCATTGATTGTTGTTGCCCTTACTTAGTGTAACAGGTCCATATTATACAGACTTGAAGACTGCTTCTCTGGATTCACTGTTGGGTTTCGTTTCTGTAGGTGAAGGGCGTAGCCAGCGCGTAAGCTAACTAGAGCAAAGGCCCTTATGAATTCTAGATGTTCTTGGCTATTTTTCAAAGTTTCTGTGACTAGTTTCGCTGCTTGGCAGCATTTTCAGACAGATAAGAATGCTGTCAAGCAGCGAAACTAGTCACAAAAACTTTAAAGAACATCCGAGAACATCTAGATTTCATAAGGGCCTCTTGCTCCAGTTAGCTTACGCGCTGGCTACGCCCTTCACTGACAGAAACGAAACCCAACAGTGAAGCCAGAGAAGTAGTCTCCAAGTCTGTATAGAGATATTTAAACCTAACATGTGTATGCGACTGCAAAGAAAAAGATGACATTGGAATGTTTTCATCATTCGCAGACTAAATTTAACACAAATAAACACAAACAGGCTCAAAGATATCCTGAGGAGGTAAGGTACGTTGTGTTTTAAGTATTACAAAACTTACAAAGAATCGCCACTACTATAATGCACTTGCTGCACCTCGACTTTTTATATTCGCCAGTGTTGACGCGCTGCCATAGACAACACCCGCGACACATAGGCAAGAGGTATTTCGCTGCCATCTTCCATTATATGCGATAGCACCGCGAGTATTTCAAAATCGCTGGCGTCTGTAGTCAAACACAACGGTACATTGGGATTAGAATGTACTTAAATATCAACCGAGGTTGTTTAGTTTGTTTAAAACCTTGGTCACATGAGAGTGACCATTCCTATTTTGTGTTGGCTTTTCGTAAATTATTCAGCGGGTGCAAAATATCTGCAAGGTTAGGCACAAATTTGACATAATAATTAATTAAACCGATAAATGATTAAAGGGCAGTTATATCGTTAGGAACGTGTACAGTATTTATAGCCAGAACGTTGCTTCCCTATTTCATCATTATCAATGTCGTAACCTTAATACGAAATCTTAGCCTAAAAAAAATACATTTACCTATAGAATCTGTTAAACCTGAGTTTTCTAAGCGACTCAAAAATGTTTCTAATCTAGCAATATGTTCTACTAGACTTTGCCTGTAACCACTATGTCGTCGAAAAAACAGATAGCACTATCTAAGCCCTGTAATAATGTTTATAAAATTTTCAGAATTTTCCAGAAATGCTTAGTATACCAAATGGTACACGGTTATAATAAAAAAACATTTTATGCATTAATATCATTACCAGTTTCTTTTTAGATACCTAGATAAAGTTTGCTAAAATACACTCCTGTTGTTGTTTAAGAAACAAGCTCAATTTAAATTGGCCGTGAGTGTTTTGTGTTTATGCCGAACTATTGGTGACTATTATTAATTTACCAGTGAGAGATAGAGAATTATACAGGGTTACGCATAAGTAACGCAACAAGGCCATATCTTTTAAACCGAGAAAAGCATCGGACTCAAAATTTGTAGGATTGCATAACGGATTATTTGCGACTATTTGGTGACACTATTGACATTCTTGAAGCACCCCCTTGTTGGAGGGTGACAACCCTTTAATTTCTTCAATATCGACATAGGTCATGCGAGACATTTTTCGAAAGCATACCTTTTAGCGGTATTAATTATTTTAAGTTACATATGGCAAGAAAACAATCGGCTTTTTATAAAAGAACATAAAGTAAAATAAAGATTATTCAAGTTATTTTATCTTTGTCCCAGATATCCTAAAAGACATGGCCTTATTAGACATGGAATTTATTCAAGCGATATTTATTCAAGAGCTAACACAGGCTACATTTTAATAATTTCACCCAAAAAATTAGTTTTGTCAAAATTATTAGCCTGATGTTGCAGAGCAGCAAGCGTTTTGGTTTGTGAATTAAAACATCCGTCCTTTTAGTGAATTTTCTTAAAAAAATTCACTAATGGGGAGATCTGTGTTATATATATATATATATATATATATATATATATATATATATATATATATATATACAGGGTGGGGCACCACATACGCGTCGGTCTCTCTAATGAACCCTGTTCGAATTTACAAATTCCGTTTTTTTTTCTTCTAGAATATGCAGGGTCTTCAGGGGCATCTTCTGAAAATACTCTCGATGGTACAGGGTGTTCACAAAAAACATACATATCAAAGTTATGTTTTCTTAAATGGAACACCTAGTATATTATTCGGTTTTCGTCATCTAGAGATAAAATAAAGGTAAGTTACAATAGGATTTCCTATACCTAAAACATACCGTTCTTGAGAAATACAGCAATTTTTGAAAATGGAAGCCTCAACGCAAAAAAAAAATTCTTATCCTCGGCAACGTAGAAAAAATCTAACTTTTATTGGTATTTAGTAGAAAGATTGTTTAATGTAACATAAAAAAGAATTCAATGTAAAGTTATACAGGCTGGTCAGTAACCTACTAGTGATATTTGACGCATGATATTGCAAATAAGTCTCTTATTTTAAATAGCACATCCTGTATATAATGGCTTATTCTTCTATGCATAATACTTAATTTCATAATGTATCGTCTATTACTTCTAATAAGCCCCGAGGTTAAAGCGGATTTTATCTATATAAAAAAGAACATGGCGTTTATTTTCTAAAATATTTAGGCACATTTAACGACCAAAAATGAAAATTTTCCTGAATATCTCACTCGCCACCACCACTTATAATACTTTTTAAATAAATTTCGTAGATTTAGATGTTTTTTAGCAATTTCGTTTATATACGATACACGAGATCATTTAGACAAGCGTCCGTTTACTGTTATTTATGGGACAATCCATATAGCGTTATGAGAAATGTCCACTGCCCATACGTACAATTCATATTATATATCCCACTATAAAATATACTGCGGCCGCATATTCATTGTATTTTGACAGTTTACTCTTATGTATAGTACTGTACTGGGGTTAAAAAATATAATTTAGATACGTTATGATATGCTTGCCACATGGGTGATGTAAAATTGATTTGTGCAAATCGAAAACCGATGACACTGTGGCAATAATTTTAATTTAAATATAAATTGTTAAATATTGAAAATATATTACCAGATTGGGAACCAGTTTTAGATTCCAATGAAAATTGATTCGTTTTTCAATATAAACATGTCTTTGACGCTTTGAGTATTAGATTTGTCATTTTACATTCATCCTTCCAGTCTTTTTTAACTAATGTGTTACGGTACTATCGCTATCCGAACAAAACAAGCTCACAAATTTTGGTCCGTAACGCTGCCCTACTTTGGTCATTAGCCATAAAATCCTATAATTATTCAAAACTGAAAATACAGTCCGAATGCTGTATTTTCAAAGATACAGTAAGAAATAAAATCTAGAAGAACAGTCAAGTACTGTTATATCCCACAAAAGGGTAAAAAACCCAAAGCTGGAAATACAGAATGCTGGATTTTTAAAAAAGCTTGGATGCAGCAAGTACATTATGGTAGTGAATTTGCATTTACATTTTTTTGCAAGTATGTCTTTTTTAAGAAAGGCATAAAATTTGTTTAACAACTTAAATTTATACAGGCATTCGTTAATTCCCGAACGCCACGTGACCGTATTCTGTCTCTCTCTTAGTGGAATATGATTTTATGAGTTGGCAGTTCAAAAAGTAACCAAAAAAACCACTAGACTAGGGAACCTAAAGTTACTAAGACAATTGACAGTTCTGTCCATTGGCGCTCAATTCCTTTTGACGGTTATTTTGTATGTCTATTGTGAATTTTCCAAGTTCGACCTGTGTTTACCTCCTTCAAATAATTTTCTATCTGTTGTACAATAAAAATAAACAGTTTTTATCAAAACTTAGCATTTTAATTTCGTTTTTACGTAAGTTAAAAGTGTAAATATGTTAAGGTTATGTTATTGACGATATTCAACATCGCATGGAACGAATCCCTACCTAATCTGTTCGACGGTAATCTCCCCAAACAGGTACATATTTGTTCAACGTTACAGAATACACATTCCTAAAACCGCAAATTAGAAGTTTAAATAATCGCACCTTAATTTGTTTACGTACATTAGAAAATTTTGATACCTATACAAAATAAAAGTAATATTTTATTGTTTGTAATTTATTTTTTTAACAATAATAACAGTAAACCATACAATAACAGACTTGCTGTTAAAAATACTAAATGATAAATACATTTAAGACATTTACTGTTTCACCTTATTATAATTTTTATATTTTTTATAAAACCCCAAAGGAAATATGAGACAACACTGGCATCTTAGGGATTTCATTATTTCAGGTTGTACAACTGTGTATGCCGGGTTGCCTAAATTAAGCGGTCACGTGGGGTTCGGGAATTAATGAAAGCCCTGTACTAGAAACAATGTACCATACTACATTTAAAAAAAAATCTAAAACATACAAAAGATTTGTGAAAAGTAACTTAAAATGTTCCTGAAAAAACTAGTCCTGTTTTCCTGGCTGACATGTCTGTTTAAATTATTTACACACCGGCCAAGATATAATTATTCACAAAAATCTTTTTGACAAAAATCCGAAAAACAATTTTACATAAAAACCTTTAAACATTTTTTTTTCACAAAAATTGGCCATTTTTTTTTATTGGTTTAAGTAATGTTACAGGAAAGTTACATTTGTTACTAAAATTGCCTAATTTTTTTTAACGAAAATTAGACACTATTTAGTGAATTTTCTCAAGAAAATCACGACTTTGGAATTTTGAAAAAATGTCTTCAAATAAGCGTAAACTAGGACACCTGAAACACAAATCCGAGGTCCGTTTCAGACTTTATATGTTTATATATATATATATATATATATATATATATATATATATATATATATATATATATATATATATATATAACATATAAAGTCTGAAACGGACCTCGGATTTGTGTTTCAGGTGTCCTAGTTTACGCTTATTTGAAGACATTTTTTCAAAATTCCAAAGTCGTGATTTTCTTGAGAAAATTCACTAAATAGTGTCTAATTTTCGTAAAAAAAAATTAGGCAATTTTAGTAACAAATGTAACTTTCCTGTAACATTACTTAAACCAATTAAAAAAAAATGGCCAATCTTTGTGAAAAAAAATGTTTAAAGGTTTTTATGTAAAATTGTTTTTCGGATTTTTGTCAAAAAGATTTTTGTGAATAATTATATCTTGGCCGGTGTGTAAATAATTTAAACAGACATGTCAGCCAGGAAAACAGGACTAGTTTTTTCAGGAACATTTTAAGTTACTTTTCACAAAACTTTTGTATGTTTTAGATTTTTTTTTTATGTAGTATGGTACATTGTTTCTAGTACAGGGCTTTCATTAATTCCCGAACCCCACGTGACCGCTTAATTTAGGCAACCCGGCATACACAGTTGTACAACCTGAATTAATGAAATCCCTAAGATGCCAGTGTTGTCTCATATTTCCTTTGCGGTTTTATAAAAAATATAAAAATTATAATAAGGTGAAACAGTAAATGTCTTAAATGTATTTATCATTTAGTATTTTTAACAGCAAGTCTGTTATTGTATGGTTTACTGTTATTATTGTTAAAAAAATAAATTACAAACAATAAAATATTACTTTTATTTTGTATAGGTATCAAAATTTTCTAATGTACGTAAACAAATTAAGGTCCGATTATTTAAACTTCTAATTTGCGGTTTTAGGAATGTGTATTGTGTAATAATATATATATATATATATATATATATATATATATATATATATATATATATATATATATATATATATATAATTCTGCGTGGTTTCTTTCGGAAAATGTTTATATCTCCGGAAATAACAAGACTATGGCAACCAAACTTGGTACGCGGGTTTATATTATAAAAGCCAAACCATGTACCAAATTTTGGATCTCTATGTGAAAAGAAAAAAGTCAGAAGTATTACAGTTTTTCTTCTTAAAACGTCAAACTCGCGACTCGAGACGTCAAAATTGACATCTGCTAGATAAAAGCCCTGAAACTAATACAGCTTATGTACAATAAATGAAAGAAGTGTGTTCTATAAAGCCTTAAGTTTCAGCCTCAGCCGTCATTGTCCTTCATTTTCAAATAGACCCTTTCTCTGATGCTTTGGTAGTAGTTTCAATTTTAGGGTTATAATACATGAAGAAAAACTTTGTACCCCTTTTTAAGCACGTTGTGTGCACGGAGCAGTGTGAGCTTTGGCTTAGTTCATAGAGCACAAAGATAAAATGTGTGTATAATATAATATGTGTTACAAATAGATTAAACAATGCTTTATTCTAATTAGACAATAGGATTCCCAGTCTCAGATTTGACTTGACGGTTAATATATTACATGGTATATGGTCAAACAGATATATGGATGCGTTCATACGTTCGTATATAATGTTAAACTTTTAACTTTTAAGCTAGCTTTTCAGTTCTTAAAAAAGTAACTACAAATTTAATGAAGTAATTGAATGTAACGTTAGGATTTTAGTGATTTTTTAAAAAAAAATTCACTAATATAAAGAGATCGCGACTTTTGCATTTGGAAAAAATTTCTTCAAATGATCCCGAACTGGGCCTCCTGGAACACATTATATATATATATATATATATATATATATATATATATATATATATATATATATATATATATATATATATATATATATATATATATATATATATATATATATATATATATATATATATATATATATATATATATATATATATATATATATATATATATATATATTTATTCGTTAGTCAGGAAAATCGGACCACTATTTCCTGTAAAATTTTAGGTTCTCTTCCGGAAAGTTTTTATAGCTCTGGAAATAACAAAGCTATGGCCACCAAATTTGGTACGCGGCTTTATATTATGGAATGTAAATTACACATGAAAATTCACATACATATTAGGTACATATGTAATTTACATATGATGAATTTTTTACCAAATTTTCGTGTAAAAAGTATTATGGAAAACTATTTTTGTGTTTTTGAAAAAATCATTTTTGGAAGATTCTTGTAATAATAAATGAGTTGTAAAAAAATTAATTATTTTATGTTTTCGTAAAAAATAATTGTTTAGCAAATTTTCGTAAAAAAAATATAATTTTCGTGTAACGTTACTTTAAGCAATTTTTGTAAAGAAAATGGCAGTTTTCGTTAAAGAACTTGTTTGTAAACTTTTATGCAAACATTTTATTTTAATATTTGTCAAAAAGCTTTTTGTGGATAATTATATTTTAGCAGGTGTGTAAATAGCTTGAAGAGGTTCGTTGCCCAGGAAAATCGGACTTGTTGGGAACATTTAAAGTTTATTTTCGGAAAATTATTGTACTTTTTCAAGCAATAAAATTATTTTGATGAAATAAGGTACACTGTTTCTACTATATGTAGGTTATACCAAATTCCATGCCTTCAACAGTTACTCTTATCAAACAGATAAAAAATACATTATCAACTTCAATGTTCTATAAGCATTTCCGATTGCATATTGGGAAATGTGTTTTGATGTTCCCTATCACATCAATATGTTTATAGATGCACAAAAATCAGTTGCTTCGATAAACAGGGTATTTGCCCGAAACCTAAGAAGTTACGTAATGTTGCTTTAAGAGCCATCTGGACTTGTATCGTAAAGTCTAAATTCATTAGTCCTTTGAAGTTGCTAAGTGCATACCTTAAAGTATATACTACTCATTTAGTCTGTACCTTTAATCTTTTTAATGCAAAACACTAAAGCTCAAGCACTGTATTTTATTAGTGAATTTTTATTTTAAAAAATTCACTAATAGAGGGGTATCGATGGTGAGACTTTGCAAAAATTCTTTCAAATGAGTGCGAACTAGGACCCCTAGAACCCATATCCGGAGTCAGTTTATATATATATATATATATATATATATATATATATATATATATATATATATATATATATATATATATATATATATATATATATATATATATATATATATATATATATATATATATATATATATATATACCGCTAACTCAAAAGACAATTAACCGATTTCGATTAAACTTGGCAAGTGCCTTTCTTTTATTAATGGCTTGGATGAGTTTGTTAGTCAGAAAAATCGGACGGGGTTTTCCTAGAAAATTTTGAGTTTTCTTTCGAAATTTTTTTTTTCTCCGAAAGTAACAAAGCTGTTTTAATGAAATTTAGTATATATGTTGCCTCAGGAGAGATTGTACTGCGCACCAAAATTTAGCTGTCTAAGTTTAGAGAAAATTTAGTTATTCAAATTTTAAATTTTCTTTTGAAACAATTTTTTTTCTCCAAAAATTTCAAAGTTATTTTAATGAAATTTGGTGGATATCTTGTCCTAGGAAATATCTTACCACATACTAAAATTAAACTTTCTAAGATTATAGAAAACTGAGTTAATCAAATTTTTATAGCTCACTGCAGTGTTTAAATCAATGGTATTTGCCTCACTATGTTAAACACGTGCGTGGGGGACTGACCGAATTCATTCCCAGTTGCTTTGATCTACCCATATTCTCTGAACATGTTAAAAGACGTGGTATCTACTTCATTCCAAGTCACTATTAACCGACTATTTATGAAATCAAATAAGTAAATTAAATCGATTGTCATAAAATATGTAGTGTATTAAGACTAAGGGAAAAAGAAATAAAACATATATAACTGTGCACATTTTGATTATATTTTAGGGCGCACACCTAGCTCACTAGGAGAAATCGCCACTGCTTGAGAGAGGTATTGTCACAGCATAATATCTAATTAAAGTTCATTTGTAAATAGGTTTAATTTTTATATATAAATATATATATATATATATATATATATATATATATATATATATATATATATATATATATATATATATATATATATATTTATATATATATATATATATATATATATATATATATATATATATATATATATATATATGTATGTATGTATGTATCTGTCTGTTAACTCAAAAATAATTAACCGATTTTGATAAAACTTGGCGAGTGCCTTTCTTTTATTAATGGCTTGGATGAGTTCGTTATCCAGAAAAATCGGACGGGGTTTTCCGGAAAAATTTTGAGTTTTCTTTAAAAAAAAAATTTTCTCCAAAAGTAACAAAGCTCTTTTAATGAAATTTACTATATATGTTGCCTCAGGATAGATATTACTTTCTAAGTTTAGGGGAATTGAGTTATTCAAATTTCAAATTTTCTTTCGAAAAAAAATTTTTTCTCCGAAAATTACAAAGTTATTTTAATTGTGGATATCTTGCCTTAGGAAAGACCTTACTACGTATTAAAATTAAACTCTCTAAGTTTATAGAAAATTGAGTTATTTAAATTTGAAGCATTTAATAAAAATTCACTACCATAACGCACTTGCTGCGTCCCGAGTTTTTTTACCTTATAATAAGTGTACTTATTTCATATGTTTACCCGATAAAATTTAATGGACCAGTATTTTGCAATAAACAAGCTCTACCTTAAACACCAAAGCGATAGTTTGAAGTTTCACGTATAAGCCTTCATTAAACTATACATAAGTACATATTCATGTCTTCTCATTGACGCTATCTAAAGTTTTGTTTAATTTAAAAGTAATAAAATTAATACTACATAGAATGAACAGCAAAAGGCCCCACATATTGCGATCTTTTAACACCGTTTTACTCCAACGGGTAAAAAACGAGTAAGAACGCAGCAAAACTGAAATGTGTGGCTAAAAACAGTCCATCAAACGGGCAAAACGGTTACAAATAATCCCACGGATCCAGATTTAACCCAACAGTTTTATAACATGTTTAAGTCGGTAGTGTGTGGACCAAACAGACTTAAAAAGAGACATCCTTCCAATAGTGTAGTGGAATTTATTGTTTACTGTTTTATGTTCAGCGATTTAAAAAGCTGCGTCAAGTAAATAGACAACTTTTATTGCAATTCATAAATCTATGCCAAAGTCATATATCCTTATGGAAAGTAAAGTCACGTGAGTAGAGTGATGGGATAAAAAAAAAATAATGCAACGAAAACAAAACAGCAAAATAATATTGATTCTTTGCGTAGTTGATACAGGCAAGAGTAAAACAAATTCAAGGTAGTGTATTTTGTCTTTCAGTGAATTTTCGTAAAAAAAATTCACTAATGGGGACATCGCGACTTTTGAATTTTGGAAAAATTTCTCCAAATGCTCGCGAACTATGCTTCCTAGAACACATATCCGTGGTCAGTTTTTAGTGAATTTTCTTTTTAAAAAATCGCTAATGAGGAGATCGCAACTTTTGAATTTTGAAAAAATTTCTTCATACGAGCGCGATCTTGGTCCCCTAGAACCCAAATCCGAGGTCAGTTTCAGACTTTATATGTTTATGTATATACCTCGGATTTGGATTGCAGAGGCTCCTACATCGCGCTCATTTGAAGAATTTTTCGCAAAATTCAAGTCGTGATCTCCTCATTAGTGAATTTTTTCTAAGAAAATTCACTAAAAATTGACCACGAATATGTGGTCTATATATATATATATATATATATATATATATATATATATATATATATATATATATATATATATATATATATATATATATATATATATATATATATATATATATATATATATATATATATATATATATATATATATATATATATATATATATATATATATATATATATGGTTCTCGGGTTGACCCGCGTCAAGAATTAATGAAAACTCGACGTTTCGGCTCCTGTTTTGGAGCCATTTTCAAGAGGTAAAGGAAATATGCAAGGACACTCTAAGGCCTTAATCTGCCTACTCCTTAGAGCGGTAGACAAAGGTGGGTTGGGTTGTTGTATCTCGATTATCAGGCCTCAATCTGCCTACTTCCCAAATCTCTCCGGAGATCGTCTGTGAGGTCTCAGTGTATTCAACCCTAGGCCTCAGAGAAATCTGGCAGTTCCTTGCAAGTCTTGCCTTATACATGTCCTTCCGTCTACCTGTTTCGTTATCAGTAAAAGTAGTAGGGTCACGGTCAGTTAAGTAGCTTTGGTCACGGTACTTGGAGGAAATAAGGACCACAAAAAATGGAAATTTGGGAGCAATACTACATTCAACAAACAAGCAATAAGAAACAGTTAGTGCCAGAACAAATCCAAGTATAAACATTTAAACAAAACTTAATGAAGATCGTGCAAATAGACAAATTATCAAACCACAGTGATGAAGACAGGATGCACACCCTGATACACGCGACACAGTCCGAAGGCACAACCAATCAGAGAACAGTAAACCGACCAATAGAACCTCAACGCGCAGGCGCCACGTACAATGTCAGACGTAGACCACACAGGAGCGATCACAGTCAGTAGCGTGCTGATGATGAACCGGGACGATTCGAAACTGCAATCCACGCAAAACAATAAACAATCACAAAAATACAGCAAACAAATAATATATATATATATATATATATATATATATATATATATATATATATATATATATATATATATATATATATATATATATATATATATATATATATATATATATATATATATATATAAATTGAAACTGAATCCAGATATGTGTTCTAGGGGTCTTAATTAGCGCTCACTTGAAGAAATTTTTGTTAAATTCAAAAGTCGGGATCTCCTCATTTGTGAATTTTTAAAGAAAATTCAGTAAAATTGAAAGCGTTAATAGTTTTTGGGTTATTGCAATTGTTTTGCAATTTCTAGCACATACTAAAAATTATGATACGGCAATTTTACCAATAGTCTGGAGTCTCATGAAAATGACACCTTCAGAGATGTTTTTGTTTATATTGTCAGACAAAAAATCGAAATTTCGTGTACAGTGCGATCTCAAATAGTGACTGAATTTGGAAAAATTTAAACCGCAGTAAGTTAATTTTTTCAAATCAAACAGCTTGTATTTTGTGTTTCATTTTCTTCTTCAAGTTTTTGATACAGACTTTTGTTTTGGATATATGTACATTTATAACCGCATACCATGAATCATATAGGGTTGAGTTCTAAATTTTCTTTGCTTTTTGTTTGAAAATTTTAATGCAAAATTATATCTCGGCAGGTGGGCAGATAGCTTGAACAGGTTCGTTGGTCAGAAAAATCGGATCAGTTTTTGTACTTTTTCAAACAATATAGATGTTTTGATCACATATGGTACATTATTGCTTCTACTATATAGATTATATTGGTAACCGAATTTGATGCCAGCTTTCATTACAAAAAGACATATTTATTTGCTATTAAAAACGTTTTAATGAATTAATTAATGATGTCACTACCATAACGCACTTGCTACGTCCAGGCTTTTACTTAATGGACTTACTAACTTTAGGAGGGTACTATAGGTTTCATAATTCATTCGCAAATGATTAGACCAATCGCCGGGCTCAAATATTATTTATTTTAATTATTTTACATGCGATAATTATCTTCCTTTTACAAGCCATCCCTCTATCCATTTGCTACGTTAACTTTTTGTGTTAGACTTGACAACTAATGTCACTGTTATCGCATATTAACTCAAATTCTTCATTTCACTTCAACGCACGTTATGTTCAGCTTTCAGATATCAAATAGAGTGTTCATAAAATCGGAGTGTGTATGTCGTAGAGTCATCGTGCAAAACCGGCACTTTTACCCGTTCGACAAAAAGGTGTTAAAAGATCGCAATGTGTGAGGCCTTTATAAGGCTCATCTCACTTTAACCGATGACAGTAGAAATGGTATCGCATTGACCAAAAGCGAAAGGAAAATCAAAAGTAACAATAAAAATAATAATTAAAATCTAGAAAATAATGTAAAAAAGCCATTTAAACTGATTTTATTCTCTGACTTTGTTTTGTGATTTTAACAAAAGGGTTAGTTTGTCCCGTAAAAGTTTTGCGGGTGACAAAAGTGTTCAGAGCCCCATTTATTTACATTTCATATTATCTAAACTGAAGTAAATAATTCGTACAATGTGTAACAGAAACTAGGAAGAGCACGTTAAGGAATTATGAGTTTACATACAACGAGCATTATTCAGTGGAATGCAGTATGTTAGAAGTTTATATTGCCACAATTCTGGCATGAAGGGAATTGTTGTGAAAACTTAAGTGAAATGTTATGTTTTCATGTCTGCTTTGTAACACATTCTTCGTAAGGAAAGTAATGTGCGACACGCTTCGCACAATTGCAGTGAATCTTTTGTAACAACTTAATTATGCATAGTAGACTCAATACGAAAAACAAAGTTTTTTTTTCTTAACTTCGGTCTCTTTCCGCGATTATGGCCAATCACCGACGCCAGGAAGTAGTTTCACCATACTATCCTGTACATTTTGCCAAACCCCAGCATTTTTGTAAGGAGTGTAGGGATTTTTAACGTGCCCAACATCGCATGGACATGGGAGCAACGACTTTACGCCATTCAATTAACTTGCTTAAATACAATGCCACAAACTCGGTTGATGTTAGTTTTACAGTATGTACTAAAAAAGTTAAAGGGGTACCCTGGGGATCCAACCCAGTACCCTTTGGTTTAGAGGCACACGTTCTTACCCCTGGACCACCGAGGCTCTTGAAAACAAAGTTTAATAGCTACTTTAAACAGTGTGTAAGGCGTTATTTTAATTACAAAAGTTTAAACTGCATTGTGACGACGCACATTCACCTTTAACTTTTGTAATATACAGGTGTCCTGCGAACTTAGACCGGTAGCCGTATATCATAATCTGCTGTGATTTGAAATCCGAAAATTTCTAGATGTATGTTTTTAATAATATCTGTTCAAAGAAATAAGTTATCGCTTCAGATCGTTTCCAGTTACACCGGAAGTGAACAGCAATTTCAAATAGAACATCCTATATATTATTATATTTTTAGATTCCCTGTCATATTTAATATGACTTTATGTACCATAGTTGGTACTTATCTTTGATAGTTTCCAAAATATGGCGACCTGAAAACAAACATTGACAACTAAAAAATTTTATTAACTGAGTTTTATTTCTTCAGCTACAAATCATGTTCTAGAATGTGTGTGCATTTTCTTACCCAGAATTTATTTTAGACTATCAAATCTAAAAGAAAATCCAAAAAGTGGCTTAAATGTACAAAGTAATGAAATATTTTGGATAAAACACAAAAATAATATAAAACAATGGAAAATATTTCCGTCAAAAATTAAACACAGAAATGAAATTTGCAATTATATACAAGGTTTTTTCATTTGGAAAAGTCAAGTTATACTTGTTTGAAGTTTGTAAAAATTATTTATAGTTTAGAAGCAGCCTGTATACTTTTCGCAGGAACTGTTCACTGCTTGAGCTCAAACAATCTTACACCATTACGATATAGGAAATTTGCAACGAGGTATAACTTAGTTAACAGAAACAGTTTTATTAGATGTCAATTTTCGTCATCAGGTCGTCATATTTTGAAAACTATTAGAGATAAGTACCAACTATGGTACACAGAATCCGACAAGAAATTAAAAAAATCTCGGGACGCAGCAAGTGCGTTATGGTAGTAAATTTTTATTAAATATTTTAAATGTAAATAACTTTTTCGAAATAATATTTAAAATTTGAATAACTTAATTTTCTATAAACTTAGAAAGTTGAATTTGGGTAAGTAGTAAGGTCTGTCCCAAAGAAACATATACAGTGAATTATATTAGAGCAGCTTTGTTTTTTTTTTTTTTTTTGAAAGAAAATTCAACATTTTCCCGGAATACCTTGTGCGATTTTCCTGGATAACGAACCCATCCAAGCCATTAATAAAAGAAAGGCACTTGCCGAGTTTCATTGAAATCGGTTAATTATTTTTTGAGTTATCAGACGGATACACACACACACACACACACACACACACACACACACACACACACACACATATATATATATATATATATATATATATATATATATATATATATATATATATATATATATATATATATATATATATATATATATATATATATATATATAAACATATAAACATTGAAACTGACCCCGGATATGGGTTCTAGGGGTCCTAGTTCGCTCTCATTTGGAAAAAAATTTGCAAAATCTCACTATTAGTGAATTTTTTTAATATAAATTCACTAAAAATGTAATAATATATTTGCTCTTTTTTTAATAAGGCAATAGGTGTTCACTTCCGGTATAACCTGAAATGATCTGGTGCTGTAACTATTTTCTTTAAACAAGTTGTCATAAAAAACATACGTCTAAAATTTTTCAGATTTCGAATCAGAGTAGTTCCTGTTATTCGGTTAACGGTCCATGTTAGCATAACAACTATTATAATATTCCTCTCACACGTAGCATAATAAATATATGTAGTTAAATTTTGGTTATAATAAGTGAAAATTACAAAGGTTAACTTTGTCGTATGATGCAAAACAAAAGAAATAAGATAAACGCTAGAAAACTCTACAAAGTTTTAGTATTGAAATAATGTTTTTTACTGTCAAATTTTTGTAGGCAATTTTTTGCTTTGATCTACACTAAACCTCCAGATTTTCTGCTGGCGAAATTTGGTAAAAAAATTAAATCTTAAAAATGTTAATTTACCTTTTCATATTTAGGCAATAACTGTTTTAAACTGTATAAATAACACACTGGTCGATAAAACCTTTTTAGACCACACAGTTTCGTAGTTTCGTCATTTTAAGTAATTATTAGCCACATGTTATTGAGATTCTCCTGTTTCTTCTGTTTCCTTTTTCATATTTTTTTTTCACAGATAATTGAAACCGGACGACGGGGCTTTGAAAGACTTATTTAATCAATGCGCCGATTTTTTTAAATAAATCCTAATTTTATTTACATTCATTACCACGCCTGTCAGAATTTCTCTTGCCTTTGCAGTCTTTTTGAAATAATTGATACAGTTTTCATTAGAAGAGTAAATTAGAAAAATAAGTTCCATATGCGCATTCTGCGAATTTTAAAAGAGAAAAATCGCTTGTGACGAGAAGAGACAACAATTTTTTTAAAGGTGGGGAGTAACAGTGAGTCATTTACAGACAAATTTTCATTGTTACTTAATTTCAGTCAATATTTTTTCAATTGAACATATACTGACAGCTGTCAAAAACCCGGCATAACTTCAAAATAATGCATGATTAAGGCAGGTTGGCTATTTTTCTTTTATTTTTCTTTTTATATGCAAATAGTATACATTGACACCACACGACATGTGGTCCACCGTGAGGCTGTCTCATTGTGTACTACATGACAAGGTTGTTTTTCATTTTAGATGCCGAGAAAGGCAAAAGAACGAAAAATAGTTAAATCGAGCTAAGAATCAATGTCTGTCTTTGTTGACTTAGTCATTCATGAGTAACTTTCATTGGACAATCTGCGCAAAAATTTAAAGTAAAATGCCAAACACTCAAAGATACGTAGAGAAATCAAAAGATAAGCCAGAGAATAAAATTCTATTAGAACCAAATTATGCTAATAGGACAATTTCCAATGGTCGACAGGGAAACAAATTATGTTCGTAGCAGCAAACTTGTAGCAAAACGTCGCAGGGTTTATAGTAAACCAACTTCATATACCATCTTCTTAGTTGGGAAACAAAAATTGCAGGTGTTAACTGGCTTAGAGGTTTTTTGAAACGTAAAAGAACTGAGTATCGGTAGTTTGTCTTGATGAACTTCGCTTAACAGGCGTATTTTAACAAGTTTTTGTAGTAATCTAGAGTGTATTTTTAAGCGCCATGCTACTTTAGATTTTCCGTTGAGGATATACAATCTAGACGAAACCGCATCAGAGTAGTCGAAACTCAAAAAATTTAATAGCTGAGAAGGATGTTAAGCAAGTTAATACGTCTACAAGCAACGAACGTGAACAGCTCGTAAGAATGTGTGGAATAATTTGAGCTAGTGGAACTTGCTTGCCTCTAGCGCTCACATTCCCACGAACATTTTTTAAGTCACATATGCTTCAAGGTGCTTCCCCTTGCACTTTTGTGTAGCAATACGTAGTTGGTGAAATAATGCCAATATATTTTGAAAAATTATTGAACATTTTATAAAACATTCTGGAAGTTCAAAAAAATATTCGACATAAGTAATTTTTGATAATGCCGAATTCCACATCTCAGTCACCATTATTAGAAAATTTAGTAAAGCTGAAGTAATTCCACTAACATTACCTCCACACTGTACCAATCGAATGCAGCCATTAGACCGAACTGTTTTTATGGCCTTTTTAAAGCCTATTATAATTCAACTTGTGATGTGTGGGTGATGAAGCATCCTGGAGTTCCAATGTCAATCTATAATGTAGCTGAATGTGTGGGAGATGCCTTTGTAAAAGCACTTACAAATGATCTTACAGGTTTCCACAAATCAGGAAGATCACCCTATAATCCAGATATTTTCGCAGAGGCCGATACACCCCCCACCTCACTAACAGACCGTCAGTTCAAATCTCCGCAAGCGATTTATTTCTGCTTTTCCTGACCTGTCGCCGCCCCTTTAGACAATTCCCGTATGTTATATTGTCTTGCATTATTTTTGTGGGGATGCTGAGGATTCACAGGTCACTTAAATAACCGAGATATATTCATCTTGGATTGATCCCGATAGGGACATTTACGATTCACACCCTATCTAGGTCACTCCAAGTGACACGTTCCTTTCCAATTCACCCTGTACATTTCGTCTGGCTCCCGGCTTTTCGCCTCATACAGTATAAGCTCTTGTGTTATTTTAGTGAGGACGCTGAGGATTCACAGCTCGCTAAAGTAATCAAGATGTTTTTGTCCCGGTTTGGCCCTAGCGGAGATGCTGAGGATTCACAGTCCGCATAGACCTCCCGGGAACTGTCATCCCGTGTCTTTAGTCTGCACTTTTTCGTCTCCTGTCCCCTGATTTGACTGAGAAGTTATCGCTATTATTTTGATGTTGTCTATCGTTATGTGTCACCCGCCGGCCGTATCCTCGCCTGAGGAAAACACCGCTCGTATAGTATATACCTGACTAAATGCGTACGCTTCATAACGCACTAACCCTTACCACTTTAGCGAGAGCCACGTTCCGATTGATGTTAGTATATATATATATATATATATATATATATATATATATATATATATATATATATATATATATATATATATATATATATATATATATATATATATATATATATATATATATATATATATATATATATATATATATATATATATATATATATATATATCTTTTGTAAATAGTTTCTAATCTAAAATATACGGTTGGGTAAATAAAAGGCTTCAATTAATTCGTATCCAACCCCCTAACCTAGACTTACCAGATCTGTTAAAACTTTCTACAAAACAGAAGTGATCGGATCACGCCGAGTCAGTGATTAAAGCCCACTTACTCGGGGGTCACTAAATTTAACATCAATCGGAACGTGGCTTTCGCTAAAGTGGTAAGGGTTAGTGCGTTATGATGTATAAATAAATAAATAAATATATATATATATATATATATATATATATATATATATATATCTTTTGTAAATAGTTTCTAATCTAAAATATACGGTTGGGTAAATAAAAGGCTTCAATTAATTCGTATCCAACCCCCTAACCTAGACTTACCAGATCTGTTAAAACTTTCGACAAAACAGAAGTGATCGGATCACGCCGAGTCAGTGATTAAAACCCACTTACTCGGGGGTCACTAAATTTAGCCTGTATCACCTAAAGGCTACCGAACCCTTCTCCACAGAGTTACCCAGGCACTCTGATCGTTATATCGGTCAGAGTTTAGTGAAGAGGTCGCAGACATCCTCAACAGGGAGTAAACCCTTTAAAATCTGGCGCCAGAGATCCTCAGATAGTAACCGTCAATCCGTGTCATCGAAAAACGGTCTGTAAGCCAACGCCTCGTCACAAAATATTTAAATATTAATAAAAATGCAATTACTCACCATTGTCGAATTTCCTTTTCTGTAACTGTAACAAAATTACATAATTAGAACGTTCTAATAACATTAAATAAACTTACACTTAACTTGTAACATTGTTTAACATGGAAAGATTTATCCTTGTGAGAAAAAATTGTTATAGTCAAATTAAGTGACTAATGTTTTAGGGGTGCTTGCAGCTCTATTTCAATGTCTTTCTGTGCAGGCATAATGTAAAATTGTTGATTAATGGAGTAATTATACAGGATGGCGCATTGAAAACGAAACAGACCGATTTGCGTCCAGAGAATTTTTATTAAGAAACGCTGAAACAAGTCAATTTTAATATTGAGGGGGACATGTTTTGACATAAAACTCAACTTTGTCACATCAACCCCTTAAGTGTGGTGATAACAACCCTTATATCTTAAATAGGGAACATGGGTCGAGTGTTACATCATTTGAAAGCTCATTCTTTTTGAAAACGAAACAGACCGATTTGCGTCCAGAGAATTTTTATTAAGAAACGCTGAAACAAGTCAATTTTAATATTGAGGGGGACATGTTTTGACATAAAACTTAACTTTGTCACATCAACCCCTTAAGGGTGGTGATAACAACCCTTATATCTTAAATAGGGAACATGGGTCGAGTGTTACATCATTTAAAAGCTCATTCTTTTCTGAATTCAGGACACTAATTTTTTTGGAAGTTTTATCAGCTCGTTTAAAAATTATTCACAGTTGGAGTTGCAAAAACGTATTTTATTCATTGTGATAAGAAATGCACTAAATAGTCAATTTTTCGTTAAAAAAAAAACTAAAAACAAAACCAAACGTCCAAAAATGTTTATTCAGTTAAGTAAGTGTTCAAATAGTTGACCACCAGCTTCCATACAAAAGTACAAAGTTTGTTCAAAACAAGCTCTGGCATTCTGGAGCATTTGTGGAGTTATTAGACGGCATTCTTCAACAATGCGTCGTCGTAATTCTTCCAGAGACTCCGGTTCTGTTGTGAAAATTTTACTCTTTAAATGGCCCCATCGAAAGAAGTCTAAAGGAGTTAAATTCGGTGATCTAGGGGGCCAGTCAATAGCACCTCTACGCCAAATCTATTGCTCTTGAAACTCTTTGTTCAAAAACTCCATAATACGTTGTGAAAAATGAGGAGGGGCTCCATCTTGTTGAAACACTAATTCATTTTCTTGATAGCCATCATCATTTTCAACAATGTCAATTAGTAAAGGGTAAACGATATCTTCTAGTAACTCTAAATAGGTTTCGCCACTCAAATTGCCATCAAGAAAAATTGGTCTGGTTAAACGGTATCCAAAAATTACAGTCCAGACATTCAATTTCTGTGTAGTTTGAGTGTGGACTTCGTGAAAGTTTCTTGGATTATTATCTGCCCAATAAAGACAATTATGACAATTGACTGTAGAGTTTAGTAAAAACGTACACTCATCTCAAAAACAGATATTAAACAGAAAGTTTCCGTTATCAGCTATTCGTGCAGTCATAACTTCACAAAACTCCAGCCGCCGATCAAAATCATATTCATTCAGTTGTTGTACAAGATGAATTTTATACGGGTGAAATTTATGATGCTTCAATATTCGCTGAATAGTTCTTCTTTTGATGCTTGAAACAGTGGCCAATTTTCTCGTGCTCAAAGTTGAGTCTGTAGCAATTTGTCCTAAAACTTCAATCTCAGTAGTATCACTTCTAACCGGAAATGTACGTTCAGGATCCCGTTTTTTGTTGGCTACTGAACCACGTTGTCGAAAATTTTCAACTAACTCCAAAATGTATTTTCTGTTAAAATGTCTGTTCGAATGTCGTTCATTAAACAAATTTGCGGTACGGTTGGTACAGTCAGCGTTTTTGAAAAAAAGAGTAATATTTCAACTCTTTCTTTTACAGAATACACCATTGTGAAAATAATTTTCGGTAGTACTATCAAGTATCAAACCGACCGATAAACTGAAATAATAAACAGCATTTCTCTCATTCCGATAAGAAATGTTCTGATAGTCAATTGTTTGTTTACAAACCAACAAAACATTGACTATCAGCACATGTCTTATTGGAATGAGTGAAATGCGTTTTTGCATCTTCAACTGTGAATAATTTTTAAACTTCCAAAAATAATAGTGTGCTAAATTTAGAAAAGAAAGAGCTTTCAAACGATCTAATACTCGACCCATGTTCCCTATTTGAAATATAAGCGTTGTTATCGCCACCCTTAAAGGTTTAATGTGACAAAGTTGAGTTTTATGTCAAAACATGTCCCACTCAATATTAAAATTGACGTGTTTCAGCGTTTCTTAAAAGAAAAATTTCTCTGGACGCAAATCGGTTTTCAATGCGCCACCATATATATATATATATATATATATATATATATATATATATATATATATATATATATATATATATATATATATATATATATATATATATATATATATATATATATATATATATATATATATATATATATATATTTGTGTGTATGCGTGTGTGTGTGTGTGTGTGTGCGGGCGAGTGTGGGTGCGTGTGATTATGGATGACCTCAGATGCTAATGTCTATCGACCACAGACTTTTATTTATTTATTTTTTAATATTATTTTTTAAACATTTTTTTTCAACAACACACTAAATAATGCTGCAAGTTGCATCATAACTTCCATATAGCGATAATTTACTCTCGTCAGAAAGAACTCTCATGGAATGAATTTAGGGTCCATGATACAACCACAAAGAAAATATTTGTATTGCTGTACCCAAAAACTTTTGAAACCTTTTATTGGTCGAGTTTTATTGAATTTTTTTTTAAATTTTCACCAAATCACCCCTTACCCCTAAAACGATCTTACCCAAAAACCATTCAAAGAATTGATTTGCCGGTTGCTAACTGGATACCAGATTTAATTACGATATCTCAATTCGTTCGAAAGTTATTGCACCTATCAACAGACAGACGTACATGCCGCCATACCGACAGACCGACCGACAATCAGACCGACAGACAAACAAATGTTCGTTCCAGAATCAAGTTTTCTTGTTTGTTTCTTTATGGTTTGAGACCTTTTACGCTGTTTTAGCAAAAAAAAATCGAAATTTTTGTCAACAATATTCCACCCCTACACATTCAACCTCTTCAATTTTGGCGCAAAATGCCAGAAGTTTCATGAAATTAAAAGTTTTATAATAAATAAACTCTTAAGCGTTGTATTACTCAAGTTTTAACAAAAAAATGTCAATTTTCACCAAATCACCTCCCATTCATCCCCTACCCCCTAAAGAGATTTCACCCAAAAATAATCCGAATCGTTCGCTTGTCAAATAATAACTGTATACCAGATTTGAAGACGATATCTCAATTCGTTCTAAAGTTATCGTGGCTAAAAACAGACAGACATACAGACCGACAGAATAACTTTTTGTTCCCAAATCATGTTTTCTATATGTTTTGATACTTTTTACGACGTTAAGCGAAAAAATATTTTTGTATTTTTGGTCGCGAATGTGATAGTTTCACACGTTGTGACGATGTGGAAGTAAAAATTATTAACTAATCGCGTTTCTTTCTTGATAATGAGTAAGCAAGCAAACACAATTTTGGTGTCTTTTTTGGGCGGTATTTTAAAAACAAGGCATTAAAAGTTATGGAGATTCTTCATAGTTGGCAATGTTAGTTTTGTTTAAAATGCCTAAGCAGCGGGCTGTATGATTACAACCGCATGACAGTAGTTGTTAGTTGTTAACTGCAATTCAAAATGGTTTATTTAACAGAAATGCATAAAATAACAATTCTACAGATGATTGGTTACAGAGATAAAACACGAGCACAGATCGAAATTTCCCGCCCTTTTTCACTGATGGGAATTTAAGTGGACATAATTACTTAGCACTAATCACAAATAATGTCGTGCCAACTTTATCACACTTATATCCTGATCAAGCAAACCCACAAGTGCCAGCGAATGTTATGTGGTTCCAGCAGGACGGAGCAGCAGCACATTACCAAATCAATGTCCGGCAGTACCTTGGCTCATATTTTCAAATCAGTGGGTAGGGAGGAAAGCATCGTTAAATTGGTCAGCAAAGAAGTTGAAGTATGAAGATAGTAAACAAAACGAAACAACGCGATATAACTGACTCAAGAAGAAGAAGAAGAACAAACAGGAATAGGCCGTTCACGCCACAGAGGTTGACTAATGTTAGAAGACATTTTTATTTGCGATTAGGATGGTGCAAAAACGTCCAATGTATGCTCTACGAACTTCCTTTACATTAAGATTGATGTGTTTCAATTTTTTATCATTATCAATAGTGAAACGCGATTAGTAAATATGTATTTTTTCTGTGTGTTGTAGCGAAATTCGTCAATCAGATAAATTTCTTTTTTTTTCCTAGTGTTAATGTTCGCAAAAATTTTAGAACAATATCATTTTGAATAGGGAATGAAAATATATTTCAAATGATGTCTCACAAGCCCTCACTTCCTGTTTAAACATTTGTGGGTTGCAACTGTCACTCGGAGGGGGTTGAATGCAGGGGCAGGGGTGAAGTTTTCACGTTGCAGGATGTCACTTTTCAATCTATAGTTGATGCGTTTCTTTTTTGTAACTATACACAATAACTGAGATCATCAAGTTATTCCATTTGGCTGTTCCGGACAAACCTAATTTTTGGTAACTTCTGAATTTGCTGATGGTAGTTTCATTTATCGAAATTGCAGCACAAGCTAATGAAGAGTTATTTTCATTTCACTGGCTTGCTGTATTTTCTAACGTTCTTAAAGAGCGTCAATAACTACACTTAATAACGAGACATAATGTCAGTAGGTTTGAAATCTAACTTCCCTGTAGTGCAAGTCCTAATAATACAAATTCTTCATGTTAACTGAACGATGTACTGCTCTGAAATAAATACCTCTCAGTTCGTAGCATTCTCAGCTTTAATGATCCATCATCAAGTTATTTGCAAGCCTGTGACTTTTCAAAAATGCCGACACCACTATGAAGACTATTAAAACGGACAGCTGCAAATTAAGCTCTAACTGAAAATCAATATCCATAAAACAAGGTTGAGAATATAATAAATGAGTTTTAACTTTGAGGCTTTGGATATACTATATTACTCTTAAAAAACGATAATAAATTGGTACCCAAGAACCAGCCTATCTAATAAAAAAATGTTCGGGATGCAGCAAGTGCGTTATAATAGTGAATTTTCATAATAATTTTACACCATTAGTACGGAATATTGATAAAAGTAATACTTTTAATTTAAACAGACGTTGACGATCAGGTTCAGAGGTCTTAATACCAGCTAATTTGAAGAATTTCTCTTTTTCTGTTATAATAAAAAAAATATTCAAATCTTGTATTCTAGCTCCTTTTAAAAAAACTTTGAATGCCCAAACTCAATTTTATATAACGCTAGAAAATTAAAATTTGGTGAATCTAGGTACTGCAAGTCTCTTTAAAAGAAACTTGTATTATAAATTTCATTAAAGTTACAAAAGCTTATCACAAGGAAACTTGATTCATACCCAAAAAGTCAACTCATTATTCAAGTAACTTACCTACTTGAACAATTAATCGGTAATAGCTTCCAATTTTAAAAGCAAAATACAGGTACAAGTTGTTATATCAATTTCAATGACAATCATTTACTACTTAACCTCAAAACAGAATTGTCAAACCGTAATAAATAAATAAAACGCGTTCTTGTTCTTTAGTTTCCAATTTTAAAAGCAATATACAATTATTTATTTAACCTCAAAAGAACTATCAAATCATAATAAATAAACAAAACACACTATCCCATCTGGTTTTTACTTCAAGTAGCTGATATAAAACTTTCTCGACCCCCCCCCCTCTTATTTTCCCCTACAAATCCGCGCATCCGAATATATCCGAAGGCCGCAATTAGGGTGAGATCACCACAGTTCGAATATGAACGTTATCGTGGCATTATAATGTATGCCTGTGGTATATCTATCAATCTACGCGTGGCAGATAACTACTCTGTCTTTGTATGGCATCATACTTTTTCCACTTAAGTTGTTTAAGTTCAGATCTTTTAGATTTTATTTTTAATTTGGGAGAAACACAACATTTTGTAAACGAAATTACTTAAAATTCACCACAGAGGTTTATTTCCTTCATTTATAGCTATATGTCAAGCCTCATTCCAGTTACTTTAATACTTTAAAAAATTAAGCGTATTCAAGAACATTTTTGTATATTTTTTTGGGAAAAATATGTCTCTTAGAGCTGATTGACGCACTGGTCCGCGATTGTCACGAAATGAAGGCTTGTGCACAGTTTCGTTTAAACCAGTTAGGTATCTTTTGAGTTATCGCTCGGATACACACACACAGGTATATATATATATATATATATATATATATATATATATATATATATATATATATATATATATATATATATATATATATATATAGGGTGAACCGACCAGTGAATGAACAAGCCGGTGAGTATTTATTTATATTAAGAACCAATCAAAATCAATTCACATTTGCCGCTAATTTTCCACTGAAAGCGCATGTGCATCAGAGTGTTCGGTAACGAGCATGCTTCTAAGACAGTCAATGCAGTTCAACAGTTGGTTTCAACCCCTTCGTAAACGACAGGCCTGGAGATAAATGGCTTCAGCTATATCTCAAGCGGAACCCGGATATTTCAAAAAGCCTGGACGCAGCAAGTGCGTTATGGTAGTGAATTTTCATAGAAATGATCTGGCACTAAATATTTTATTATAACTTTTTTTTCTTGTAACATAGAAATCTAAATTTTGGTGTATAGTTTATTTTTTATATCGTAAACCTTCCTACCAAATTTGGTTATCACAGATTTTTATTTTTTAAGATAAAATTTTTTTCAAATTAAAACTCAAAATTTTCCCGGAAAACCTCGTCCGATTTTTTTGATTAACGAACTTATCAAAGCCATTTACAAAAGGAAGGTACATGCCAAATTTTATCAAAATCGGTCCATTATTCTTTGAGATAAAAAAAATTTTCGAATGAAAACTCTAAATTTTCCCGGAAAACCTCGTCCGATTTTTTTACTAACAAATTTGTCAAAGCCATTTACAAAAGGAAGGCACATGCGAAATTTTATTAAAATCTGCTTATTACTTTTTGAGATAAGAATTTTTTTCGAATGGAAACTCAAAATTTTCCCGGAAAACCTCGTCCGATTTTCCTGACTAACGAACTTATCCAAGCCATTTACAAAAGAAAGGTACATGCCGAATTTTATCAAAATCGGCCCATTATTTTTTGAGTTATCGGTGTATCTGCTCATTGTTCAAAGAAGCGTTTGACAAAGCCAACAGGCCTACTACAATACAACACAACACATTTTAAAAGACCATAAGATTGTTTCGCTAGCAAAGTTAGCTTCATTAGAGGATGAAAACATTCTGCAGAGAATATTTTGATTCTCTGGTGAAGCTAATTTTGCTAGTGAAACGATCTTTAGGTCTTTTAAAATGTGTTGTGGTGATTTGGGTTCTCCAAGTGTGCTTATCATATGACTTTAAACGTCATTCCGTCACTTTGTGCATTTGAATTAAATTTTTGGATTAATATTATAGGAAACAATCATTAATTGTTATCAATTCAAATACGCGACTTACGAAATAAGATTATGTAATAACTTATACTACATCTTCTGAAAAAATATTTAAATATCTTTTAGCATGGGGTGCCATTTCTTCTTTTAATTTGCCTACAATAACTTTAGATAAAAAGACTATTATTATATACTTTTGTAGCCACTATCAGACCCAGTTGCAAAAGAGCACCTTCATGCGTATAAATTTCTTCACTGATAAGACTAAAAGATAAGTAAGAATTTACGCGGGTGAAGTATATGTGTCAAATTGACACTTGAACTTTTTGTGACATTGACAACTTTACTGTCATAAAATTGTTTACTCGTAGTACAATAGCATCTAATTGCATGTGTCTCTATCGTGTCAAGCTAATCGCCGGTTTGTGTTGCTCTCCTCCTTCTCGAGCATATTCCACATTCAGATACAATATCTGATGCATTTCAAGCATTCCCGTCTGCTTATCTGCCTAACTATGTATCCATGCAGAAATCAAAAAGCCCTGACGTTAGTCATTTGTGCATACACAAATGCTTTCTCTATACATTTTAAGCCAAACATGAAATCTTTTAAAAGCGTTTGTGTTATGTTACGACGAAAACATTGACTTTGCTTCAAACACCTTCAGACTCTAACAATTTTTAAACTCTAGTACATTTATAAAACCTTTAAAAGTTTCCAATAATGTTTCAAAATCGCCCCTATTATTATTTTCATTATTCTCCAAGACTTGATCACCATTTCATGTCCGGATAAAAATGCCTCTTTAGTTGTGAATACGTACTAATAGGGTTTTTCTTAGCTATAAAGCACATTGTTCGTTAATGCACGGCCGTTTAGGATCTCCTAGAAAAGGAGATATCTGCGCTTGTGTGCACAAATGTATGGAAAAACTGGGAAATAAACCCCAATATGATTTCACGGATATACACGAGGGTTGTAAGGTCCATATTAATGTATGAACGGACGAAAACAGGGCATGTGGTGGCAATAATGCTGCAAAGTGGCGTACAAAACGGCAACGTTCCAAATTATGTTGAGGAAAGGTTGCTTGTGAGGTGGACACCTTTTGGCGCAATAAGTATAGCTCAAACTTCCGTCCGAAGCGGAGATCTCATCCCTCATTTCTTTAAACAGAATAGGGGTCATCTGATAGCTCGTTGAAAAGAGCTTCTGGTTCCCTATACATTGCTTTTTGATTTTTGAAATTCGGTCTATATCTTCGTTTAGAAGATATGGATTTTTGAAATATCACAAATGCATTGCCCGAAAAATTATTAATGCTTGAGTTGGGCCTCACCAGCGTCTATTACAGAATAAAAATATTGTTAAAGTTTGCGTAGGTAATAAAAAGTCATTTGAATTAAGGTGCTCCAAAACACAAACCTCAGCAAAATATGTCTTGTGGAAACGCAAGAATGCGTTATATTATTATATTAAAAATATGGCACAATGCTTCTGCTATGTAGGTTATACTATGGTAACCAAATTTGAGGCCTGCTTTGCTTAAAAGAAGACATATTGGCTATTGAAAACATTTTTATGAAAATTCACTACCATAACGCACTTGCTACGTCCGGACTTTTTTATATTTTCTAGGCCTTTCCATTGTGACACAAAAACCTATACCACTATTACTAATTTTAAATTACTTGAAGAATACTTTACAGCGTGCCATAGAAAAGCCTAACCAGTCGTAGAAATCCGTGTAACCACATTGTTTATTATTATTCAATCTTATTTTGATTTAGGTATAATCACTTCACTTCAAAAACGTTTTTAGTAAATTTTCTCAAAATGGTTCTGTAAATTGAACCATAACTTCCACATAGCTGTGAAAATCTACCCATCTCAGAACGACATTGTCATGAAGTAAATTCAGGGTCCATGACCTGATCACAAAGAAAATATTCATATTTCTGTACTTATAAACTTCTGAAACCGTATATGGTAACTAATTGCGTTGTGTAAGCCCTGTGAAATAGAAGCATCGAAAAAATTTACATTATTTCTACACCTTCAAAACAATTGGCTAGCAAAGCAGAGAAAATATTGACTCACAAAATAAAATCAAGGCGGAGTTTGTGGCCTTTAATTTTGCATATGCGGAACCAAGTTACTTGAAAGCAACAGATTCCTCAATCCTTTTAATTTGCTTTTCAATGAGAAATGCTTCACTGTGCATAAAAATTGTGTAAGGTTCGGCTGCAGGATCAGCAAAAAAGTCTATAATAGCTTTTGAAGCTTTTTCTTCAGATGCAAAGAATTGTTTCAAACACCCATATATTTAGCAAACGTTCGAGAGCTGGAAGGAGTGAAAGCTATCAACTTCTTGAATGAGATAGTATATTATTGTAAGTTATTTCTCCATACTCACAAAAACTTTTAGCCGTTCAAGCCTCACAGTAGTTATAGAAAAATGCTCAAAAATTATCAAAACAATACACTCCACATCAATGAGCATCACATCGCGGCAGTGGAGGCTGTATTGTGGCGTATGTTTTCTGGGCAACCAATGCCTTTAATATATTTGGACAAAATTTCTTTTCATTTGAAAAAAAAACCGTTATTCACTCCATGCCTATCCCTCCCTCCAAAGTTGGCGTTCGCGTTATCTCCACTAAAAGCGACTATATTTTGTATTGAAATACTTCAATTCCGTAACGACTTATTACAAAATGAAGTTATTTTATCTGATGTTTGATTTGGCAGTGTATATAATTTTAATAATTTAATTTCCCATCCTCCTATTTCCATAAAATATAATATTAGAAATGGAAACATTTTTTTGGCTTTATGTTTTGACTTAACTGATATTTAGTACAAAATAAACATTATAATAAATCTGTAATAGATTTTATTCGAAAATTTTGTTGTAAACACATTGTAAGTTACACCGATTTCGGATTAAATGTATTTAAGACACCAAAATTTAATCTGAAACTACAGCAGTTACGTATCAACATAATGTAATGACGTAGGCCCTTCTCGCGAGTCACACCCCTCTCAAAGTTACCAGACAACCTGTCTAATTTATGAACCCTGTCTTACGTTCGTATAATTTGGACAGTTTAATGTGATAATCAAATGATCCAAGTCATTGCCAAATTTGAAGTAATACTGTCAAAAAGACATTTTGACGTTTTATCAGTGTGTGCTAGGTCATGTATTCCTTACAACAAATATAATATTTCTGGTTTGGTTTTCTTCAAAATCCAAATGTGATGGTGATTACATAACTTCAATTTTTAGTAAGTGTCCAAAACCCTGTTTGTTTGTTAATTGTATTCACCTCATTTTATTTCAGTGTGAGAAAATTTTTAGTTTAAAATGACTTTGTTAAAAAATGCGCTATCACTTCTCTTTGGTATAGTGGCAGGTTCACTTACAAGTAGATATGGTAAATTTATATACAAAGAATTGTTTGGTGAGCAAGATTTTGACTTAAGTGCAGAATGTGCTGAAATGTTGGAAGAAGAAGAATGTGAATGTCCATATGAATAAAATCAGGAATAGAAGAAAACAAATCAGTATTTAGCAGAAAAATGTATGTGGCAGTTTTACAAAATTTGCCTCCATTAAGTAGCGTTAATAGGTTAACCCATATGTTTTGTGTATCTGTATCTTTTGATGATGTTAACGTTTTGTATAGACGCATTTATTAGAATAAAAATTGTGGCATTGTAAAGAAAAACAAATGTTGTATGCTTTGTGCAGGCTTATTTCAAACAAAAGAAAAAAATATAAATGTGTTTTTGGCATACATGGGTCTTCGCTCGACATGAGCAGGGTTAGATTGTAGATTTTAGATTGTTTAATAAGTCGTATAGGCCTTTAACCTCTCACGACCCTTTTTCCTAATAGTTTCCCAAGAAGCTCAGACTTTTTATGTAGTGCATTATCTTGTTGGGGGATATTTGACCTATTTCCTGGTGTGTTGGGTCCAAGGTATTTGAACCTTTTGTAGAACAGAGCCATGCAGTCGCATAGCAAATGTTCTGTTGTTTCTGCTGCTTTAGTGCAGTATTTGCAGTTTTCACGGTTCAGCTTGCCCATCTTCATAAGGTAATATCTTCACGGGGGGTGGACTGTGAAAAGTGCTGTGATTATTCCCAAGTCGTTCCTGTTCAATCCAAGAAACAGTTTTGTCCGTTGATTAGTCCATTTAATGGAGGAAAGATAGATGAAATAGTGTAGTTTTGGTTTTATGCACTGAGGTGGGAGGGAGGGTGTCCTAAACAAACTGCAATAAAGTCCCAACGGATTGGGCGCGTGTGTGGTTTGGTGGGTGAGTCCAATGGAACGATTTCCAGGATCATCAAGTGGCCAAGTAGGTTTTCTGGTTTGAATTTCTGTGCTCTAAATAGTCTCGAGGCACTTAGTGCTGCTTCACTCTTGACGCATATCTGCAGTAGAGTAATATTCAGCATTGCCTCCAGTGCGGCTATAGAGCATGATGCCATAGAGCCACAATAGAACTTAAGGTCGCAGTGGAGGGACCGTTATGGTCCACTCACAATTTAACCATGATGCCATAACTCCCGTTATTCCAAGACAGATCAACGTCTATAATTTTTTTAATTAGCTTTGTGTTGAGGCTTGTTCCGTTTTTGTTCACCATGTGACCATACGTTTACCCACAGTTATCTAATAGACCATCCTGGGATGCGCAGGGTTAACATAAATTTATTATTATACAATTAAAATGCATTAAGAATGCATTATTTTATAATGAGACAATACCTCAACCAAATGGGAGCAAACATTTGGGACTGGTATTAGTGTCCCATACTGATAGCCTAGAAATTCAAAAGGCTTATGCTTTTTCCAAAGTTCAAGTTGTTTCTAAGGATCAATGAAATTTCGGTCTACATACAGCCGCTCGATTCCTTACAATTGTCGATTTCATGTTATAGTTTTAGAAGTCATAAAAAGGCTTATAAAAGCTTTTGGCATAAAATTGTATGAATTGGGCGCTCAAGTGGTTTCAAACATTATGTATATCAGTTTTATGTAAACTAATTCATCTGGTTGGCATCCATTATGCTAGTCCTTGTGATAAAAAAATATTATACCAGTACAATTTGGTCAACCCAATTCATCACAAAATAGATTTTATACCTGACAATCGTTTCGTTAACAAACTTATTGTAATCAGAGAAATCAATAAATTAAGCGAATAAAGACGAACTACTATTTATATGTTAGTTGCCAAGCAGTTGCGAACAGTGTCCTCTCGGTAGATATACAGACAGACTCCCACTGTTGACTCTTAAATCCCTGTAATTAAAACTGCATACCTGCTTTTGTAATACTGTGTGTAGTTATCAATATTCCTTCTAAGAAGGACACACTGATTATTAAGATAACAGTTTGAATAATGGACTACATATTCTATTCATCGAAACTTTTTTGATCAAATTTCTACCCCTATATATATTTTCGTAAGCACCTACCTGACGCGACTGCCTGAAATTTTTGATTAACTTGCGATTTCTTCATCTACATGATGATTATTATCCCAAATATGCTGAGTAATACATGGTTAATTAATAGTGCCATATATCAGTTGCGCTAAGTGTTCTTTAAATCTAGTTTCAATGGTTTTGTTAGTTTGTCCAACATATTTAATATATTTTTTGTAAAAAATTTTAGTTGTAAATTGACTTTCTTAAAAATGATTTTAAAACCTCTCCTACTTCTGGCTTCAAATGGTAAACAGACAAAGGTTTTGTCTGGTTTATCTTTTCTGAAAGTCGTAGATTTCGTTAACATTTACTTTCTTTTATGTTTATTGACTAAATTTTCCACTAAGCAGACTTTATTATACTTAGCTACATTTTTACTATATTCAAGTTCTCTGTAGTATCTTTCTCTTTTTAGGGGATACTGTATTAATCTACTAGTATTAACTAGAAAATTCAAACTAGCTGTTTTTTTTGTGGAAAACTATGGGGTGAATCAATCGAAATTTAACTCACAGCAGTGGTTTCCTTTCTGTAGGTGTCAAATTCTAAAGTGTCTCTATTTTTAATGACTACTAGATCAAGAAAGGATAATTTGTTATTAATTTCTATTTCATGCGCGAATTTAGTGCAGTCAAATTACTGTTTAATTTGGCAATGAAAGCATCTACTTTGCATACATTTGTATTAAATACTGTAAAAACATCGTTCACACAACGAAACCATACTCTAAGAAAATAGTCATTTTCATTCGCAAGGTCTGTTTCAAATATACTCATGAACAGATCTGCGGTGAACGAGGAAAGGGGGCTGCCCATTGCTGTGCCATGGGTTTGTACAAAAACTTCATTATTAGATTCAAAAATATTCTGATTCAGGCAAAGATTTGTTAAGTTTATGTATTCTTTGCAGACATCTTCATCTATGTTGTTCATTTTTAACTAATGGTCTAAATACGTTAGAGTTTCTTTTATGGGAAGACTGGGAAACAGCGAGGTCAGATCAAACGATATTAAAACTTCGCCTTCAACCAATTTAATTTTCTAAACTTCATTGATAAATTCAAGTCACCTGGAAACTAAAAATTTTTTTGTTTGATGGCCCGGCCTTTAAGTTCGTTTGCTAACCATTTCGCTATATTGTATGTCAGGTAATCTATAGGTGAAACAATAGGTCTCACCGAATGTGCGGCTTTATGTATTTTCAGGAGGCAATACTTTTTAGGAACTTTAGGATTTGAAACTTGTAACCTTTTTCCTACATCTTTTCTAATAAGGTTAGCACATCTCTTTAAATTATTTTTAACTTCGGAAGTCATTTTTGGGAGAGGGTTTCTATTTAGTTTTTCATACGGTCCTGATTCTATTGCGTTACATAATCTATTTTTATAAACCCGTTTGTGTAAAATCACAACCTAATTACTTTTCTTTGCTTTAACATAAAAAAATTCTCTCTCTCTCTCTCTCTCTCTCTCTCTCTCGCATTCGTTTATTGTCGTTTTTGGTATTAATAGGCTTATTTTCAGTTGAATTTTTAATTAATTTATCGTTACATGCTTCTCTAATAAAATGTTATAAGCCCAGCTAATTGTCTAATAGCTATTTTAGTAGCGGCAATAACATCTAATAGATCGTCTTTTTGTGAGTGCAAACAGAATTTTAGCCCTTTATTTAGAAGATCGATCTCATTTTTATTAAACGTCTGCAAAGAAAGGTTTTCTACGAGATAAACTTTCTTAGGAGACGTTTTTTAATTTTAAATTTAATATTTTACAAGCTGCTCTAATTTATTGTTATGTATATTGATCTTTCCAACTAACATCACGTTGATGACTCCAAAAATGTTCCTCTGAAAATTGCACCATTCTTGATATCAAAAATGATCTAACTATATGGTTCTATTTCTAAGATACTACGTTTTGAGTACAGATATATCATTTCTAAATCCAGACGTTTAGTTTAGCAAAATTTAAAACTTTTTGGTCCATTTTTGTATTAAAAATTTCAACCTTGAAGTTGATAAAATTGGGAAAAACTGATTTTTGCGATATCTGCACATAATAATTTAATTTTACAACTTACCTATTGATTAATTAATTCAGTTAATATTAATTAAATATTCAGTTTCGTTGACCTGAGAGTCATAATTCAATGAGTGAAGATTGTAACCGGTGATGAGCACTGATAAGTACAATTTGGAGAACCCAACTTATCACAATACAGTTTTTAGACCTGACGATCGTTTCCCTAACAAAGTTAGTGTCATCAGAGGGATGGAAAAACTAAGCGAATAAAGACTAGAACCACTATTTATGAGTTAGTTGTCAAGCAGTTGCGAACAACGTCCTCTAGGAAGGTATATAGACAGACCCCACTGTTGAGTATTAAATCCCTGTAACTCAAACTGCATACCTGCTTTTGTAATACTTTGTGTCGTTATCAGATTTTCCTTCTAAGAAGGACACACTGATTATAAAGATAACAGCGCGTTCAATCGATTACATAGAACCGGAAAATTTTTCTTTTAAATCATTTCTTAGGCAATGTCAAAACACAAACCAGCCAATATAATGAATTATTTCACCAGATCCAGGTCTTTTGACATACTTCTGATATAATTTCTATTTCATTGACTCCCATATTTTTAAAATTGCTAATATTATTACATCGTGTTCTGCTGCGTTTTTTGTTTTAATTTCCTTTGAGTCATTTTCACACAGTCAACAACGTTCGCTTGTTTTATACAGACGGTAGCACAGGCAGATAATGTAGTCAAATCAAAAGTCAACAGCAGACTGTTTTGAAACATCCATGAAATAACAAAAGAAATCTTACACTGCATCATCCATTTATCACATCTAACAAAGTGATAAACATCTATTTGCAAGTGCCCAAACAAGAATAAGCTTGTTGATCTAATTTTGGCTTATAAAAATTGCAAACTCCATAATTTAAAAAGTTTTGGCCGATCTTTGTAACAACGGTATTATCAAAAATATGTGAGCATGTTGCCAAAACAAAGCCAGGAAACTATTATGGTAAATCAGATGTTATTATGCGATTACCAGGATGGTTGTATAAAATAAGTTATCCATAGTAGCTTTATCAGAAGTTATATCCAAAATTTTGGAGTTGTTAAATGATCATAATATAACTGAGTATACCTATTGCCGCCTCTAAAGCATTTGACCCCGTCTGTCAAAATTTTTTGAAACAATCTGGAACGTTACGGAAATTATCAAAGGGTCAAGATTTGCTACAACTTTTCAGTTAAAAGCAGTTGTGGTTTGCCTCAAGGTTCAGTGCTTGGGCTTCTATTGTTCTTTATTTACGTTCAGGATTTCGTACAAATTATGACGGAAAACGAAATGTGTTCAATAGTTGTTGTTGGCCTTACTTGGTGAAACTGTTCCATAATAAATAGAGGCGCGGAGACTATTTCTCCGCCTTCGCATAAAAAACCAAACATTTGTAGAGCCAAGAAATAGTATCTACGTCTCAATTTAGCAAATAAAGTTTGCAGTAGTCCAAATGACCCTAATAAACAAAGAAGTAATACCACCCGAAGCATAAAACGAGTTTACTGTGGATTAGTTTCAATTATATCTCGTATATAATCAAATGTCAATTTCAAAAGTTTCGACCTTTAATATCTCTGTCCTGGTACTATTGGAATTCCGTAAGGTACGTCGATTTTCTTGTAGAGACAAAAATGTTTAGGCAGTACTTACCTAATTCTTAGGCCAACCTCCTAGCAGAGGTATGTTTGACTCCTAAAATATTGATAGGTAAGGGGTTGGGTGATACATCATTTCAAAACACATTCAATTACCTTCACAACGGCGCTTAATTTTCAATTGATTAAATAAAACAAGATAAGGAGTACAGTTTTTGTTTTTATTGGGTGAAAATTGGTAAAACCAGTTAAATGCAAAACTTTCATAAAAGCTTTGTAAAGGGCTAATTTTCGTAAAAAAATTGCAATTTTCTGTAAACAAATATTTCTAAAAGACTTTTTATTTACACATTGTCCTTTCGAATTTTAGGTACAACACTTTATTTCGAATCTCATTAAATTCTTATAGTATATTAGTATGTTCGTCGACCTTTTTGCGAATTTTCGTGAAATTACGCATTTACTAATTTTCAGGAAGAATATTTTTCAGATGGTTTGTAGAAAATTTTTTATACGAATTTTTGTGGAAAATGTTTTGTGTGCAGTGAAGTTGAATGTATTACTTTTATGATACAAAAACTGTTAAACTTGTGCTCTCTTTTGGTCTGCTAAAGAAAAAATAAATGCCTATAACTCAATTTCCAATAAACCAACAAACTTAACATTTGTTATGTGCTAGTCTCTATCAAAACAATATGTGTTCAGAATTTCATTTAAGCTGCTCTTTTCGAAAATACAAAAAATGCCTGGAAGAAAATATAAAATTTTCCCAGGACGGGTTCGATTGGGCTGTCCAACGAACTTGTCTATTTACAAAGGTAGAGTACCTGCCAAATATTATAATCTTACCTTAGCCCAATCAAGACAAATTTGTGTATGGGAAACTAATTATTTTCTCATTTTCTCACGTTCTACGTTCAGACTTCTTTCTCTTGATAATCATCATAATGGTCGTGAAGTCGGAACACTGTGTTGGAGCTTTATATAGTATATCCTGCGTAAATATTATTAAGGGTCGTTACTAATTTTACTTAAGCAAAATTCTTCATCTACAGCCGCAAAAAATTACTTCCTTTTGTTGAAAGCAAACAAAATTTCGAAAATGATTTAGACATGAAGTATAAAATTGTTCGATTTGCTTTATAATCATATATTACACCAAGTTTTATCTTGTATATTCCATTTATCTATGCGCAGTGTACATACGTAGGCCCATGTTGTATTAGCGATTTTACATAGAACTAAAAATTCGCCAATGTGATCAAAGTATTTTCAGAAGAGAACGTCAAAGTCGCGATCTAAAACGTCAAAATTTGCAATTTTCAGAAAAAGAACCTGAATCGAATACGGGTTATGTAGAAGAAATGTCGTAAGAAGTGTTTTTCACAAATCCTAAAGTTTCAGCTTCAACCATTATTGTCCTTCACTTTACTAAAATATTTTCAGAAAATTCATTCAAATAGCCCCGCTCTTTGATGCTTTGGCAGTATTCAGTTATAGAGTTTGTTTTTAATAGTCTATAATTTTTATCGGATTTTAATAGAAAAAATTCGTTATTGAGAAGGCCGCCACTTTTGAATTTTGAAAAGATTTTTTCAAATCAGCGCAAGCTAGGGCCGCTAGAACCAACCCTGAGTCAATTTCAGTTTTTACATGTTTACATATGTACAGCGTGGCGGAATTCCACGATAAAGCTCAACAGATCTGTTATGATAGGATCAGTTTAACAAAAACATTTTGTTAGTTTTTTATTTAATTTATGAAAAATTAAGAAAAATATTAACACATTTTAATTAACTTTGGTACAAAAAGGGTGGAAATAACTCAGTGGATAATATTATATATATTTTTATTTTCATAATATATAAGTACTTTAATAAGTAATCGATAAATTGTTGTCACAAATGTCTAATAAAACTTTAAAGTGATAGACTGAAATAACGTTCTAATTTCTGACATGTGACGTAAAACTATGACAATTTTTCCACCTATATTTTTCTTTATTTCTATTGGCCTAAATTTTCTTTTTTGTCTATGTTAATTACAGACGAACTATATAATTTGCATTTTATGTATTTTTCTAGCAAATTTAAAATATGTTTTCAAAATTTTGTGTAGGAAACTTTTTTAAAAAAATTTCTGGAATAGTTCTTATTAAGTGAGTGGTGGACGCGCCGTCATTTAGTTGCGGAACCAAGTGATATGTTGTCACGCCAGCTCCAAATAACACAAAGTGTTAAAAAATAAAGACTATATACAACCAACTAACAATTTAGTAAATTTTCTGCCCTGGCCCATTTCTACCCCAATATAGGGACAAAGTATGTAAGGATAGATGCATTCTCGCAACAATTAGAACCGTAAACCGGTCTCTCTCTTATTAGAGCTCTTCAGTACGACATACTAATTGCAGCGAAAATACACCTATAAAGTAATAGGGCTATAGTAGCCAGTCTTTCAACACTAAGTGAGTGGTGGACGTGCGACGACTAATTGTTGCGAGAATGCATCTAGCCTTACATACTTGTTTGTTAGTTGGTTATATACAGTTTCTATTTTTAAGACTTTGTGTTATTTGGAGCTGGAGTGACAACATACTACTTGGTTCCGCAACTAGGTGGCGGCACGTCCATCACTCACTTAGTGTTGACAGGCTGGCTACTATAGCCGTATTACTTTATAGGTGTATTTTCGCTGCAATTAGTATGCCGTACTGAAGAGCTCTAACAAAAGCGAAACCGGTCTACAGTTCTAATTGTTGCGAGAATGCATCTAGCCTTACATATTTTGTCCCTATATTAAGGTAGAAATGCGCCAGTGCTGACAATTTACTAAATTGTTAGTTGGTTGGATACAGTGTCTATTTTTTAACACTTTGTGTTATTTGGAGCTGGCGTCACAACATACTACGTGGTTGCGCAACTAGGTAGCGGCACGTCCACCACTCACTTAGTGTTGAAAGGCTGGCTACTATAGCCGTATTACTTTATAGGTGTATTTTCGCTGCAATTAGCATGCCGTACTGAAGAGCTCTAATAAAAGCGAAACCGGTCTACGGTTCTAACTATTGCTAAAATGCATCTAGCCTTAAATAATTCTTATATAATTTTTGTCTAAGATTACTTACCCAATATTTGTAAAAAAACGGCGAATTTTCGTGAAACACATTGTAAATTTTCATGTAAACATTCTTTTGAATTTCTGTCAAAAACTGTTTGTGAATAATTTCAGCTTGGCTGGTGTAGGTTTAGCATAAATTGCTTGCACAGGTTCGTTGGCCAGGAAAGTCAGACTGGTTTTTTCGGGAAAATCTTAAATTTATGTTCAGGAAATGTTTGTACTTTTTTAGCAAAAAGTTATTTTGATGAAATCTGGTACGTCTTTAAAAAAACAACATATTTAACATTGAAACAATTATATGAAAATTCGCTACTTTAACGCACTTGCTGCGTCTCGACTTTTTATCGGTATATCAACACCAACCGCAAATAATGTTAGAACACTAACTCGATTATTGTAGAAACGCTAACAGAGGTTTAGCTCATTTTGATAAATAAAATTTGCTTTTGTTTTACTTAGACTAGGTTAATTGAATTTAAATTATTAAATGTACACTATGTTGATGTTGCATTACTGCTTAGTAAATATTTATTATTTGCCCAGTTTCACTCAAGTTATATAGAATTAGAAACACTCATATCCCACATTGATCTGCTAAGTAAATGTTAGATTTACATGCCATTGGAAAATAATCTAAAATAAACATATCGCTAGCCATAAACAAGGAATTCTATACGTTGAATAAATTTATTAATGATTTCTCACTAGCATGCAAACAATCAATTTCCTAGCGTAACATTATATTTTTCTGTCATTATGACTTTCAATTCGTCGTTCGGTTGTTTATGTTTGTCAAAAACATAACCATTCATCATGTAAAAATAGATATAAAACAGAAAGTATGTAGATCACTGATGTCGTCAAAAGGCGTGTATTCGGAGTATTAGTGAATTTTCTTTTAAAAAAATTCACTAATGAGGAGATCACGACTTTGGAATTTTGAAAAAATTTCTTCAAATGAGCGCTACTAAGGACCCCTGGAACCCAAATCCGAGGTCGGTTTCAGACTTTATAGGTTTATATATATATATATATATATATATATATATATATATATATATATATATATATATATATATATATATATATATATATATGTGTGTGTGTCACACCGATCATTTAAAAAAAAATAGACCGCCTTTGAATAAAACTTGGTGAGTACCTTCTTTTCGCAAGTGGTTCAGACAAGTTCGTTAGCCAGGAAAATCGAACTGGTTTTTCCCGGAAAATTTTGCGTTTTATTTCGGAAAATTTTTATATCTCCAGAAATAACAAAGTTAGGGCAACCATATTGAGTACGAAGGTTTATATCATAAAAAGAAAACCATGCACTAAAATTTGAATATCTACGTTAAAATAAAAAAAAGTTTTAAGCTTTTCAGTTTTCTTCTTAAAACGACAAAAAAAGTCGCGATTTGAAACGTCAAAATTGACATGTTCTAGATAGAGTACCTAAGTGAATACAGCTATGCAGCATAAATGTCCTAAGAAGTTAAACATCCTTAAGTTTCAGCTACAATCTTCATTGTTCTTTATTTTATTAAATTAATTGCAGAAAAATAATTTAAAATAGACCATTTATGTGATTCTTTGGTAGCAGTTTCAGTTATCTATTTAATTCCAATAACGAATCAGATTACGCTTATTATTTAGCTTTTTTTTTTCAATTAGACAAAGTAGAAGTTTTTTATGGGGAAATGGCGTTGGTAAGTAGTTTCTCCTTTCTATGGACTTCTCTAAGGTGCGTTTTTTTAGAGTTTGCATTTCTAGCTCCGTTGAAGCATGTTTAACTTGCACGGAACCTCAAATTTATTTTAAGTCTCTTAACTGTATTGTGGAGTTGAAATCACAGCATTTGTCCAATAGTTAATGCATAAAGGGGTTCCTCTAAGCATGTTTCTGAATTTTTTCAAAAAACGAACAATGCGATAATCTGCTAATTTACCTGTAAATGTTATTAATATTTAAAAAAAAATGGAAACAACGCTCGTGCCTCAAATAAAGTTCTCTTCGCCATTTTAACCTTAAATGAAATTTCCTTCTCCGTTTCGCATCCGTTCAACACATTGGGCACAGAAAATATAGGAATTTACTTAAAATTGACATTTATAATTGAAGGAAAATAAAACTTGTTCTAGGTATGCAACGAAAAATTCACAGAAAATAAAACAATTTCTATATTCTATAACATACTGCGCGGCTAGAATGAAACAACGTTAAATGAGGCGAAAACCATTTCAGGTTAAGGGATCGAAAAATGTTTAACCAGTAAAATAGGCTTTCGTACTCCAAAAAAAAACAAGATTCTTATAAGGCGTAATACAATAGTGCATAATAGCCCACGGCAACAGTACATGTTATATTCAACTGACAAATCATTTTGATAAATGTCAGAGGTACTTTCAAAGTGACATTAGGGTTGTAAATATTCGGATTATTTTGGTATTTGGATGATACGGATTCATATAAAATAATATTTGGATTAATCATCTGACTACGTTTTCCCATTAAGAAGGATATATTATATGTATATTTAGCGAGGTATGGGATGGAATCCTAGATGCCGTATAGTAATAAGTAATAATAATAATAACGTACACATGCTAAATATAATTATGTTTTATTATTATTGTCCAGGGAATACCAAGGTATTTTTACAAATATATAGGGTAAGTTCGAGTTAAGTTTTTTGTGATTAATAAAATATAATGGTGACCAATAACTAAACCAAAAAGATTATGTGGTGTTGATTATTTCACTTTTATTAATGAACATTTATTTTATAACTGCACCAGCAGAAAACATTTGTTTTAAATTCAACTTCTCGTTTCAACAAACCCTTGTGTAATCTAATTGACACAATTAAAAATAGATAATCAGAATATAACGGAATAGAATAAATCCCATTCCAGGAATATAAGAAAAAAGTTCGATTACCGTTATACGACATTGTGGGTACGGGGTACGTGGAGGTTGAGCAGGTTTAGATTAATATTTGTTTTACGAATTACGAATACGAATACCGAATCCGTTTTAGTGAATTTTCTTAGAAAAAATTCACTAATGAGGAGATCTCGACTTTTGAATTTTGAAAAAATTTCTTCAAATGAGCGCGATCTAGGACCCCTAGAACCCATATCCGGGGTCAGTTTCAATTTTTATATGTTTATATATATATATAATTATATATATATATATATATATATATATATATATATATATATATATATTTATATATATATATATATATATGTATCACACCGATAACTCAAAAAATAATGGGCCGATTTTGATAAAATTTGGCATGTACTTTTCTTTTGTAAATAGCTTGGATAAGTTCGTTAGTCAGGAAAATCGGACGAGGTTTTCCGGGAAAATTTTGAGTTTTCATTCGAAAAAAATTCTTATCTCAAAAAGTAATTAGCCGATTTTAATAAAATTTGGCATGTACCTTTATTTTGTAAATAGCTTTGACAAGTTTGTTAGTCAGGAAAATCAGACGAGGTTTTCCGGGAAAATTTTGAGTTTTCATTCGAAAAAAATTTTTATCTCAAAGAATAATAGGCCGATTTTGATAAAATTTGGCACATACCTTCCTTTTGTAAATGGCTTTGACAAGTTCGTCAATCAAAAAAATCGGACGAGGTTTTCCGGGAAAATGTTGAGTTTTCATTTGAAAAAAAAAATTATCTTAAAAAATAAACAATCTATGATAACCAAATTTGGTAGGTAGGTTTACGATATAAAAAGTAAACTACACACCAAAATTTAGATTTCTATGTTACAAGAAAAAAAAGTTATAAAATATTTCGTGCCAGATCACTTCTATGAAAATTCACTACCATAACGCACTTACTGCGTCCAGGCTTTTATTCTGTTGCTGCTGTTATTGTCTGGCTGACCCTGCAGTATACGTCATTCAGCTCATAGTGGTTTGGTATCCTAAACATACACTCTGTCTACTATATACGATTCGGTATTACGTATCATAAAGATTTTGTATCGTACCTGTACACTCTATTTACTACATACGACTCGGTATTACGCATCAGGCTGCCAGAGATATTCGGATTAATACGAATATCTCAATATTCGGATTCGACGAATATTTTATTACGTATTTTCACAACACTAAGTGACATGTAAATAAGTATTTTGTTTTCTGACATTTGTAATACAAATGTAGGCATGCTCTTCTTCTTACATTCATATTTAATTTTGGCCACCACAATTTTACTCATAGGGTTGGATACAATTTTAGTGGCTTTTGAAGTTTGAAAGATTTCTTCAAATCAGCGCGTACTAGGCACCATAGAACCCATATCCGGGTTAGTTTCAGTTTTTATTTGTTTGCATATATACAGGGTGACCCATTTCTAGGGTAAAGCTCAATATATCTATTATTATACAAGATATGAGAAAAAAATGTATATGTTAATTATGATAACAACTCAATATATGATTAATTATAATCAGAGGTGGCCCATAAGTCGCTGGTGTTGCAATTTTTTCCCTAATCGAACACGCCTTAAATTATTGTAATTTTTGGATTTTCCATCGAAAGATGGAATGCATGTTTGTAAGAAAATAAATTATGGACTCAGCAAGTGCGTTATGGTAGCGATTTTTCATGAAATGTTTCTTTCGATAGCTTAGTTTACTATTAACCTAAGGAAACCAGTTTTTGAGCATATTTTAAGTTTATTTTTGGAATATTTTTGTACATGTTCAACCAATAAAGTTATTTTGATAAAATATGGTACATTGTTTCTCCTATATAGGTTATACTGGTCACCAAATTTGATGCAAGCTTTCTTAAAAGAAATATATTTAATATTAAAAATATTTTAATGAAAATTCACTACCATAACGCACTTGCTGCGTCCAGACTTTTTTTTATTATTAGTGCATGCTTTAGTTAAAAATCAATAAATGATGTTTTATAAATTTATCTATGTACTACAGAAACAACTTTTTATCAAATTATCAAAGACTCACCTGAGGAGAGATTATGTGACTTTCAATTTTTTTTTTCAAACAAGACTTAGTTAATACCTATATGTATATATATATATATATATATATATATATATATATATATATATATATATATATATATATATATATATATATATATATATATATATATATATATATATATATATATATACAAGAAAACAAACCGAACTGGGCTGAGTTTTTGTAGTACTGCCTTCTGCCGCTAGGAACGTACAGATCTACAATTCGGGAGTCAATAAGCCAAGCGTCATGACTAAAAAAGGTTCGGATCAGCCTTTGAGGTAGTTGTTTTGTGTGCTTGTCAGTTTGTAACAGGTGAGTCACGTAAACAGCGAGCGGCCGTAAAGTTTTGCTTCATGCTCGTAAATACACAGAGACTCTTAAAATGGTAAAAACGACAAAGTGTTTGTGTGATCTTCCTGTATGTGTGCGTGTGTGTTTTGTTTCCTTAACGTCGGCCTATTTCCGCGACTATGGCCTATCACCCGCGCCATGGAGCAGTTTCACCTCACTATCCTGGAACTTTTGCCGAACCACTGCCTTTCTGTAAGGAAGGAAGGGATCTTTAACGTGCCCAATATCGCGTGGACTCGGGCCGACGGCTTTACGCCCCTTCCGAAGGGCGGTACGTGCAGACATACAACTTGCTCAAATACAATTCCAGAACCTTGGTTGATGTTAATGTTACCGTTTGTACTGAAAAAGTGAAAGGAGAACCCTGGGATCGAACCCAGTACTCTTCGGTTCAGAGGCACACGTTCTTTCCCCTAAACCACCGAGGCTCTGTGGTCTTCCTTCTAGAACCCTGAAATGAAGCAACAATCAGGCTAGTGGAAGACTTCAAGCTCGCCTTGCCCGAAAAAAAACTTGTAATGTGGAATCAAACGTTAAAGCTGATCTGTTTTTTCGATGCGAGAGTCCATTTAGAGTTTGTTCCATAAGGATCTCTATCTGAAAGTTTTTAAAAGATTGCTCAGCATATTACGGCAAAGGAGACAAATTTGGGGCAGTAAAGCGACTGATTTTTTCACAACAATAACACCCTGTTTGCACAGCCCTGTCTGTACCCAATTTTAGACCAAAAATGTTAAGGCCCCTCTGTCCCATCTCCCCTATTCACATGGCCTTGCCCCCTGCGACTATTTTGCCTCGTATTGAAAGAGACATACAAGTAAAGCCTTTTGCCCACGTAGCTGAGGTGTAGAATGTAAATTCATATGTGTATAACTACTTCAAGGTATGTCCTGGAACCATACCTTGAAGAAGTTATTCAAGACCAAAAGTCCAAAGCCAATAATCGAGAACCAAATTCTTCCAAGCTCAAGTTTAAAACTTCACCATTCAAGAGATATCACGCATTTGCAATCGAACTTGAAAATCAGAGACAAACATCCAGAAGTTATACTTTTAACTTAGGTTGCAATACCAAAATATAACACTTCATAGCCAATATGCCTAGAAATTTTAAGCCAAAAACTCAAAACCTGGAATCTTGAAGCTAAAAGCCAGAACCTCATTTTATACGATGAGGTTTGTCTTAGACAAAAATCACAGTCACAAATTTAATCACCTTAGACTGCGACACGACTCGAGTAAAATAATCACTTTAATTAATTAGGTGATCTGAACCAGCTGAGCTTAGATTTATAGGTACGGTAATGATCAAGTTGGCGCCGCTGAATCACGTTGTTTAAACCAGCTGGCACTGGAGGACTCACGTTGTTTGATCTTGGACAGTGCACGGCCAACTGACGCTGCTTCCACTGCCTTGTCGACGACTCTGCTGTGTTCCTCGCGAATCTCTTACTGTCCTTCTCTGAAACTCATAGCCCTTTTTGTATTGAACGGAGTATGCACATATAGCTAGTCATCGTTCGGGCGGGAAACGCTGCACTTTGACGGTTAACAATCAAAGTTGTTAACTCGTAACGAACTTCTTTGTTGGTACTTTTAATGACGACATTCTGGTTATAAATCATTTTTATTAATGCGTATTTCTTTGAAGCAAAAAATATTAGGTTGGGAATATTTGTTATAAAGATATATTTCGACGACGCATTTTACGCTGCTAGATATCATTGAAGCAATTTAATTTTAGCAAGGAGGCAGAGCGATGTTTACCTTGCCGAAAATTTTCATAAATACTGCACATCGTATTTAAACCACAATATTTTGCACATTTTATATCCAAAATAACAAAGACCAAGAGATAAAAAAGAAATGCAAACAGTTGTTAATGCATATGCCTGGTGTCCTAAAGATCTAGCCGACCTAAAAAGTCTAGCATAACAACTGATACAGAAAACAACGTATGTAAGGTTAGATGCATCACTAAAAACACATAACTGTTTCGCTCTCATTGGATCTTGCCAGTGTTTTATACTAATAACAATAAAAATACATTTTAAGTAGTTGATATTTTTTGTTTGTCTTATGATATATTTTTAACAGGTAAAGCCTATGTGTCTCTTATACACAAAATTTGTCAAAAAATGCGTTTTTACTCGTTTCTTGAATAGTTGGAGATTATATTTCTTTAGCAATATGTCTGCCTCGAAGGTATTTCAAAGGTTAGATGCTCTAGGAAAGACCAAATATTCGTAACGAACCGTTTGACAAGTGCGTAACTTGACACTAAAATTGCGCGCTTTTCGAATGAAACGGATGGCTCGAATAAAGATCACGAGAGGGGTACTAACAAAGTACTAACTAACTTCTCCATTTGAAAGTTATCGCGGAAACTAAGAGACAGATTGACCTACATACCGACATAGTTTTTTTCCTTCGCAGATTAGATCTCAGCATGTTTTAGGACTTTTTTCGACGTTTGAGGCAGAAAAAAAGATTTTCTATTCCCCCTACCATACCTCTACATTCTAAATGTCATTGACGACACACGTATATTTAATAATAATAAAATTCAGATTGTTATGCTCTAGATTTTAGGTAATATCGGCAAGTGTCACCACTTGGGTTCAATGTAAAGTTAAAAGCTCCCAGAATTAAGGTACCATTGGCATTGATCATGGGTGTCTGCTCCAACTCGCTGAAGAGATAAATTATATGTTTGCCTGTCTCTGGATTGTGACGTATATGAATGCAAAATTTACTAGGGAGTTGCCAAGTTTAAATACAGCGTTCTGTAGGTATTCTTCTAGGATAACTGTATTATGAACAAAACTAATATCTGGCCTGACTTTGTAAACAACTAGTGTGCGAGTGTAATTATTGTTGGGTGGATTAAAAGCGATACAGGGAAGCAGTGGCAGTGGGCAACTGTTTACATTTGACTTGTATACATATTATAATGCCAGGATTGTTATTTTCTAAAAAACGACATAAATGTTATCCATTTACTTTGGCTTTTCAGATTTTTTGCATTACGTATTAATATACCTATATTTGGGTTGAATTTTCTTACTAGACTGATAGATCAGTATTTGGGCCAAGATGCTTTGTCAGTGAAATTGCCAGTCTTTTACAGCGCTCCCGTAGGTACCTTGCTTCAAAGAGTAGGGATAACTGATTTATCATCTCGATCATTTTTGTATATCATGTGTGAAATCTCTTGCAACCTATAATGGATTATGCTTGCCTTCCATTGATCTTAAAAATTCTTTGAAATCATAAAATGTCAAAAAAGGTACTTTCCTCAAAAGCCCCTCGAGCCGGTTCAAACATCTCTTCGATTTCTTCCACATTTCTGGATTTTCTTTTTGTCCTTCTTTTTTCACCTGTGTTCCGTTGTCCGCAATCTTCGTATTCATCTCCTGACTTTTTTGATAATACGCTTGCGTATGTTACAGTTACTTCCGGTTCGTCAGAGGCTTGGCGTTTGTGTCTTATTTCAGAACTGGGTACTTTAAAATGTAAATCTTGTCACTGTCTCTAAAAAAACTATATGTGTTCCTGATGTAGCTACATAATACTCTGGTACTTGTTTCTATATTTTTTAACGTCAGTCTATTTCCGAAACTATGGGCAATCACCGACGCCAGGAGCAGTTTCACTATCCTGAAAGTTTCTCTGGACCCCTGCCGTTCTCTAAGAAGGGTACACGGGACCGACGGTATTACGCTCCCTCTAAAACGCAGCAGGTGCATATATTCAACTCGTTCAAACAAAAGGCCATAGCCTTGTTTAATGTTAAGTTTACAGTATACACTAAAAAAGTAAAAAAGTCACTTACTGGGAATCTAACCCAGTATCCTTGGGTTCAGAGCCGCACCTTACTACCACTGAACCACCTAGGTCTTTCTACTTTGGAGCTAAGCCTTTTATTATATTTTGTATTAAACAGATTTCAATACTCAGTATAACTTCTGAACGTCACGACGTCTCGGACAGACATACTTCTAAGGTAAAACAGACAAGGGTATACTTCCAGATTGTATTTATTGATAAAGGCCCTACACGTTTCGGCCTATATAACCTAGGCCATCTTCAGGGGCTTCCTGAAAAATTACAAAAGTGGTGGTGTCAGAAACAAGGTTTTGGTAGGTTGGCAAGTATCCCATGACACAAGCTGTTACATAAATCTATACAGTCTTACAAGCAAAGCCTACATTAAAACAAATGTAAGAGTTACATTTGTAAAAATTAAATCTAAAAAAGTTAAAAAGATGAAAAGTTAAAACGCCCAAATGTCAAAACTTGGTCAAAGCACCTCCATGCAGTCAAACAACGGTACAAAAGTGATAAAACTGGTCAGAGTCCGTGGAAGTTAAGCTTAAAGTGAACTGACAAACTACAATGTAATGTCTTTGCACAAACAACAACAGGTAGAGAGGCTGTTGAGGCAGGCTGCACAGTCAGAGCAGAACTTTCAGAGAAAAATAGAGAGTTCAACCTATAATACGTATTAAGAATGAAACCAAAATGGCTAAACACATTTATGTTCTGTTTTTTATAAAAAGAACTGAACTTTATAAGAAATCTATCATAGTAGCTGTTTTCATTGACTGTCGTCTTTGTTTCCTTGCAGTATATGGTTGAAGGCAGAATTAGAAGCATAAGGACCTTAAATTACAGCAATAGACACACGGCAATACAAATAAAATATCACAATCGAAATGGAGAACAGCTAAAAGCTGAAAAGCAAACGAGAATGGGAAGGGGGAAACGAACACTACTTTTAGTTAAAAATGACAAGTGACAAACAGGTGACGTTGACACTTGTTGGACTGCTCTGAGAAGCTCAGAGCAAGAAACATTTCCGGGTTCCTTGGCTCCACAGAATACTTTGATTTTTCATCCTGGATGGCACTAATTCTGGATATGTCTATAGATTGGTGGAAAGTTTATATCACAAACTTTGATATAAACTTTCCGCCAATCTAGCTTTTATCTGTTCTTCGATTTCGATTGTGAGATTTTATTTGTATTGCCGTGTGCATATTGCTGCGATTTAAGGTATTTAAGCTTCTAATTCTGCCTTCACTCATACAGTGCAAGGAAACAAAAGCGACAGTCGATGAAGACAGCTACTACGATAGATTTCTTATAAACTTCAGTTCTTGTTATAAAGAACAGAACGTAAGTATGTTTAGCCATTCTGGTTTGATTCTTAATACGTATCATAGGTTGTACTCTGTATTTTTCTCTGAAAGTTCTGCTCTGATTGTGCAGCCTGCCTCAACATCTTCTCTATCTGTTGCTGTTTGTTCAAAGACATTAGATTGTAGTTTGTCAGTGCACTTTATGCTTAACTTACATGAGCTCTGATCCGTTTTATCACTTTTGTACTGTTGTTTTACTGCCTGGAGGTGCTTTGACCAATTTTTGACATTTGGGCGCTTTAACTTTGCAGCTTTTTAATTTTTTTAGATTTGATTTTTACAAATGTAACTGTTACATAGTAACTTTGACACGTAAGGCTAGATACATTCTCGCAACAATCAGAACCGTAGACCGGTTTCGCTTTCATTAGAGCTCTTCAGTACGGCATACTAATTGCAGCAAAAATACACGTATAAAGTAATACGGATATAGTAGCCAGCCTTTCAACACTAAGTGAGTGGTGGACGTGCCGCCACCTAGTTGCGGAACCAAGGAGTATGTTGTCACGCCAGCTCCAAATAACACAAAGTGTTAAAAATTGATACTGTATACAACTAACCAACAATTTAGTAAATTGTTAGCCCTGGCCCATTTCTACACTAATATAGGGACAAAGTATGTAAGGCTAGATGCATTCTAGCAACAATTAGAACCACCACTCACTTAGTGTTGAAAGGCTGGCTACTATAGCCGTATTACTTTATAGGTGTATATTAGGGTAGAAATGGGCCAGGGCTAACAATTGACCAAATTGTTAGTTAGTTGTATACAGTCTCTATTTTTTAACACTTTGTCTTATTTGGAGCTGGCGTGACAACATACTCCTTGGTTCCGCAACTAGGTGGCAGCACGTCCACTACTCACTTAGTGTCTAACTTTGACTTTGCTTGTGAGACTGTTTAGACTTATGTAACCGCTTGTGTCATAGGATACTTGCCAACCTACCAGAAACTTTGTTTCTGACACAACCACTTTTGTAATTTTTCGGGAAGCCCCTGAGGATGGCTTAGGTTATATGAGCCGAAACTCGTAGGGCTTTATCAATAAATACATTCTGGAAATATAGCCTTGTCTGTTTTACCTTAGAAGTATTCAATACTCAATGTAAATATAACTAATTTAGCTTCTTATAAGTAAGCAACTTGAGATGTCGAATTTTATAAATGTTAGTGTTAGGCTCTGGTTTATTTACTAGAGATGTCGAATTTTATTAGTGTCAGCGTTGGGCTCTGCTTTATTTAGTCGAACTTTACACGTTTCGGAGGCATATTTTATGATCTCTGCATACATCTAGATTTATAGGCATACAAATAGTATATAAGTAAGGTCACTTTGGTCATATTTTCCTTTCCCTTTTTTATTAACGTCGCTTGCAGAGGAGTGTTGTCCCAGTTTTGGAGGTCATTACTTTTAGATAGTTCTTATTTATATACTCTGCCTCAGCAGTTCAGGACATTTGGAACTAGGCTAATCAATACCTAGGTAACGTTTTTATATAATGATGCATGTATTTATGTGTATTACAAGTAATATGTGTATTTTGTGGCAGATACGCACTGAGTCTGAAGCTAAGAACTCCTACACACACACTTATATACACACAAGTAATATGTGATATTATTATTAAGGTTATTGTTGACATTATTATTTATTAAGTCGGACAAGTATACAATCTATAAGTTGTAACACTCGTGACCCCTTTTTAAAGTAATTCCCAATCTCAGTTGACCCAAACAAAGACAGCTAAGTATTATTAGATTGCCAATTCAGAATTTAACGTCAAAATTGTGGAGTTTTAAACTTAGATTTCTGCCAGTGACTTCTTCTGGTATTTTGTATTAATTCTAATAGTTAAGGACGAATGTTGTAATTAATAAATTAAGAAGCTTAACTAATTAGAATACTTACTCTTTATTTGGGATAATTTTGACTGAAATCTCATATTGTTTAGGCCTCCAGTGCAAAATCTTTAGTGTTAGCTAACGGTAGTTATCGATTTAGATATCTAGATAACGCTACAATTTATAATGTCATTGAAGAACCTCGGTGGGTCAGGGGTAAGAACGTGTCCCTCTGAACCGAATGGTACTGTAACATTAACATCAACCGAGGTTCTGGCATTGAATTTGAGCAAGTTGAATGTCTACACGTTCCGTCCTTCAGAGGGGGCGTAAAGCCGTCGGTCCCGTGTCCATGCGATGTTGGGCACGTTAAAGATCCCTACCCTCCTTACAGAAAGGCAGGGGTTCGGCAAAATTTCCAGGATAGTGGGGTGAAACTGGTCCCTGGCGTCGGTGATTGGTCATAGTCGCGGAAATAGGCCGACGTTAAAGAAACAAAACATACACACAAATAATGTCATTGAGTTCAAAAAATGAAAACAGGGTTAGGAATCTGCTTCAATCGTAAGCAATAGTAAAACACAACAATAATTTTTATTAATCATATAAAAGACAGACAGTAATATAAAGGTTATTCAAGTAAAAACTACCAATCAATTAGTAATAGATTTTCAAAATACCTTATTGTAAAAGAAAAATTCTTCAAAATAAGCATAAATGTGTATTAAATCTGTCCAGATAGATTAAATTGTATATTTTTCATGCTTGCCCGACTCTAAACATTTTCAATTTCTGAGCTCAAGACTCATTTATAATTGTTATTTGAATTTGAAAGGAAATGTTAGGTAAAATATTTTGCATTTTCCTAAGATAATTTTTTTTATTAATTTATAGTTAAGTTACAAGAAAAATGAAGGAAAATAAAATTTTTTTGAAAAGATGTAATTTGGTTTTAAACGGGCAGCATTACCTTATTAATTAATATAAGCAAAATGTTATCCTGATAATTAAGATTATTAGACATAATTGATTAATGGGGATTAGAACAAAATGATCTTAAATTAAATAGTGTCCTTTTACGCAAAAATTCAGCTCACTCGAAAGAGACAACAATAAAAATATGATTGACTAACACAAAAAATGTTACATGAAAATATAATGGCCTTTTTACTTGATGTGTTTTCTGTCCAGTGGATTTTCAGATGTGAAGGATTTTAATCAATTTTTAAATTTTTGTGAAGCAAAACTCACCTGTTCCTTTGTCTTTAATTATAACGTCTTATTAGGGATGAAAATTTGGCTTGACGTCAATGTTTCCACTCCAAAGTTAATTAGCAGGACTTATCAAACCAAAAACCAAAAGTGCGAGGAACAGGTTGGTTGTATGACAGAAATTATTTGCCTGGTAATTGTTCACCAGCTAATTAGAAAAACCCATAAATTTAGCTCTACACATAGTTAGAACCATTCTTAAACTCTGACGGGGAGATACGCTTAGATAAATTCGTTAAATTTTAGATAGGTCCCCCACAAAATAGGTTCCCAGAAAAAAAAATCGGACTCCCAAAAACCCTCCCATTTATTAGAAAAATGTCCTGTAATTTATGGAACGACAGAAAAATACTGTTTTCTCCTACCCTTCGCAACGGATGGGGTCTTTTACACAAAACAATCAACTTAACTGAAGACTATTTGAAACTTTAATTAGCAGCACATGACTTGTGGTTTAAACAGATGGTAGTTGAAACTTTTCTTTTGCATTCAGAAAGTGATTATTTGCAGTCGTTCGAGAATATGACTCTGCCGGCGTTCTAGCTTATATTTATAACCTCGCTCTGCTTTGTCTCTATCGAAAACCCTACAAAGTCGCGTACCACGCCTGGAAAACTACAGCCGCAGTTGAAAGCTGTAACGTCTTTTCTGTTTCGTCGAAATTATATTTTAGAGGTACAACATTTATTCCAATGTTTTACGTGCATAAAAAAAATGTGACGATCACAAGTCAACTACGCCTAATTTTTCGATATTTCCCAATGAATGGTCCATTTAATTAATAATTGACTTAAGGAAATTCATCTGCGTCGCTCGCTATTTACATTACCAGGAAATGAAAATATCTTTATTTTAAACAGTCTTTCTTTGTATGAAATACTCCAAGAGTTAAATACTTCAACGGTCGTCAAATCATATTTCCTTTAAAAGTATTTAGCATGGAATTAGACTTATGTTATCAAAAACAGCGACTTTTCATAATGCTTTACGTCAATAGCTTGTTCGTTTTTTATTCCAAATATATATATATATATATATATATATATATATATATATATATATATATATATATATATATATATATATATATATAAACCATGGAAAATCTTCAAACATTTAACTAAATACAAACCAATAAAGAAAAAGAGAAAACGAACTCAACAGGTCAAAGTTTGACTAATCGGGGAGGTTTTTGGTGCGACATGCATTATCTCCAAGTTTTCAATTTCATTGTCAGGACATGTAGTGTTGAGCTGATGCTGCAATTGGTCGGCAGGAACTATTTGACCAATCAGCAGGTGTTGATTTACCTAAGTTCGGTTTAAAGTCCATACACTTGTCAAAGTTTATTAAAAAGGGTAATAGACTTTAAAAAACGAGCGTAGCAAAGTACAATGTTTGTTGTTACAACGTGTTAACATTAAATGTGTGAAAAATTGAATGTCGAACTTCCCGGATATCTAGAAAAGTATTTAACGATGTTTCTTAAAAATAGATACAGATGCGTTTTTGATAAGGACTAATAGTAAATTGTTCAATGAGTCTTATAGGCCTTTGGCCTCTCAGCACTGCAACCCCAGTGGGTCTTTTGTGCATTACTCTTTTTACTAATAAATGCCCAAACAGTTCAGACTTGTTATGAAGTCCACTATCTTCTTGGGGGTACTTTACCTATTTCCTGGGGTGTTAGGGCCACCCCTCAAAAGTATTTGAGTCTTTTGCAGAACTAAGCCACGCAGTCGCATAGCAAGTGTTTTGTTGTTTCTGCTGCTTTAGTGCAGTATCCACAGTTTTCACTGCCCACCTTACCCATCTTCATAAGATGACACCTTACTGGGGAGTGGCCTGTGATCAAGTCGTTTACTTTCAGTCCAAGAAACACTTCAAACTTCGTTAATGTTATCGTGATAAACAGTTTTGCCTGCCTTAAGCCTGGCGGTTTCTTCCAGTATGACAGCATTTGGTTTTTCTCCCTAGTATCAAGTTCATTTCTTACGTGACCTTTTGCTGGTCCACAATAGGTAATTTTGCACTTGAACAAAGAAATGTGGCGATGCAACGTCCTACATTAAATAAATATGTACATTACGTTTTAGGGAAAATCATCAACGACATCACTATACCCATTTGGTCAAACATTTAGGTCGCATTTTTCATTATCACTTAGTGGTAATTCATGTGTGCCTGAGTTATGATTTCCGATTATTCCACACCAAAGATTAATCTTGATTTTATGGTGGAAATAACGTTCCTAGCATTTTTATTCTTCAACATATGTTTGTTTTGAAAGTTGATACATCCCGGCAAGTAATGGTAGCCCAATCTGCATTTTTAAGAAATAGCAAATACTCTAGCTGCCAAAGCAGTCAAAATGTCCAACATACGAAATTGGACACAGAGATTTGGAGTCTAATCCTTCTATATGCATTGCAATATTTTCGACTGTCTCAGTTGAACTATAACGTCATTAACGATGTGGCTATTTTATTAGACTTTACAGTATCAAAAAGAAGCCAGCAAAGGGCAACAAAAATTCAGTTTTCAGTTACAGACCCCACAACTAGATAGCGCCAGAATCTACATGCCACTTAGCAGCCGTCAATGAACTAACTTTTGGAAAAAATTTCTAGTGTGGGCGATCAGTGTTGGTGGGAAGAAACAGCATACAAAATACGCACGGAGATTTGGGTTCGAATCATCCTATAGGCATTACAATATATTTTCGACTGTTTGAGTTTAACCAATAATATCATCGTTCATAATAGTTAGAATTTTGTCTATGACTAACGGCTACTATGCGGTAAGTAAAATATGATCTAAAACATATTATAGTCGCAGCAAGTATATTATAGTACAAAATAAGATATCAATACGTCCTATGAAATAATTCTGACGCAGCAAGTGGGTTATGTTACCGAATAAGATAATATAGTATATATATATATATATATATATATATATATATATATATATATATATATATATATATATATATATATATATATATATATATATATATATAAAATTTTATTTAATCACTGCGAATCACATATACAGTTTTTACCATCTGAACAATCTCTTTGTGTTGTCAAAAAAAGGAAACGTAAAGTACTTAACATGTCTACATTTTACCATTACATCTACACAAAAACAAAATGTATACCAAGTGCTATCTTATTCTATATACCTGATTTGTTACCACAAAACAGTGAACCATATATAGTTCACTGCCATATATTAATCATTCGTCTTATTATACCAATTAAAAAAAAAAAGTGTAAACACCGCGTAAATTCGAACACAGAAATTTATGTGCCAAAAAATCTAACTGGTAAGTAGAGCTAAGCTCTAGGATTACCGAGGTCAGTTTCAATTTTTATACATATTTTTCTTTAAAAAGTGTGGATCATTTTTATGAAAATTCGCTACCATAACGCACTTGCTGCTTGCTGACATATTTTTATGACTAACCTGTGCCTGTTGTTGGGTAAGTAAGTAAAACACAGTAATCTAGAGTATTTTACTTTCCTGTGAACCACGCCAGTTAGTTTTTTTCATGGAACTTAAAAATGCAAAAATATTAAGGATGCCTATTAACAGCATTGCAGCCATTTCTGTATAACCGAAAGCGGCAGATAAATTCAAATATTTTAGTTGAATAGAGCACCAAGGAAAGCTTACGAATACAAAAGTTTGTTAATGTTTATTCACCATATGGTAAAAAAAACAGAAAATCTCATGTTGTTGTGACACCCACTGTATGTTGAATAAAACATGGTTACAATGGTTCCTATGTAGATATAATTGACTAGGTTTTTTGATAAATATTTTCTCTAACTTCAAAATGGCAGATTGAATAAGGTAAGTATTTTTACCTTGTGAAAACTCAAATATGAGTATGTTCATATGTTTTGATTTAGATTTTCGCCACCAGAAATTTGTCCGTGGGGCTAGGTATAATTTTTTTAACTTATTTTGGCTTACTTTAGTCGGGTTCCAAAATAAATGATGTGCCTCATGTCAAAAATCGGCTCATAGTTCTAAAATAGGGCTGTGAATAATTGGAATAAGTTTCCAGCTACATTTCGACACAAGAAGCTTGCGCATAGTAGATATAATGATACGGACTATTCAATTCTCGCCAAGATAAAAGTGTTTATGCCGAGCTGGAACGGTAACTTACGAACAATGACAATGGAGCAGTGGCGAAGAAATCTGGCCTTAACATGTACGTAACTTCGCTGACAGATGAGCAAGTACAATACATTTTAAATCCGATCCCATGAGCGTAGATAGCCTACGCTGTGTTATTAAGGAGCGGCTAAGTTATACCAATTATTGTTAACTAATATATTCCCTCACCGAAGACACTACTGGCACGGACTGGAATTCATCAGGCCCGATAAGATAATATGAAAAATACATATTTCAACTAAATATTCTTTACTTATAATTTTCTGGTAAAATCTTTTTCCATATCGAATTAACACTAGTTTATTATTTATTTATAGGGTGCTTTTTTCTTACAATTATGTAAATAAATAACGCTCCATTACACTATATATGTAGACAGGACTGTATGCAGAATGAAAGCAATTGCAGGAGTATTGAGTGGTAAAACGCAAAGGACGCATTTGACTCAGAAAGATAAAAACATGGTCTGTAACGTGTTTGACGAGCTTCGAAAACGCGCTGCAAATCTTTCGAGAACGAATGCACTTACATTGTGCAGCATGGGGTCGTAAAAAATATTCTGGACGACGATACAAAATATGGGATACGCTGTATCGCTTATTCTTTTTCGCTCACAACTGAACTGCCGAACTTTAAGAAAAAGCTGCGGTCATTAAAGCTGACGATAGCATATCGAAAATATGACGTCGCGTGTTATTGAGAAGTCAAGAGCCATTAACATCCGTTTTCTAACAAAAAATCGAAAAAACTTTCTCATTTAGAAAACACAAATAGTTTTGTAACTCAGGTAATATATGAGTAAAATTCGAAAATTCCCAAAAAAAGGGGGAAAATATACTGGTGCGATGAAACATGGTTAAATGAAGGGCACAAAGTTTTTAAAGTTTGGCAAGACCTGGTAAACTGTGGTAGACAGGCATTTTTGGAAGGGTTATCTACTGGGTTAAAGGCGTTATTAGGCAAAGGACGTTGCCTAATAATCACCCACATAGGTGGTGCCAGTAACTTCCTGGCAGGAGGACTACTCTCATTTGAGAGTAAGAAAACGTGCTATTATTACACAAATGAATGCGAAAACATTTGAGAAGTGTTTCGCCTCAATTCTGCCACGTATATAGCAGGGGTATATAATCGTGATGGACATCGCTCCATACTACAGTTGTCGACTGAAGCCGCAACCAACTTCGGCATAGAGAATAGGTAAAATAACAGGCGGGCTAAAGAGTAAGGGCAGAGAATTGCTGTGGTAAGGGCATTCATCACTATGATCAGATGCTGGGAGTACAGCTGCTAGATATTGCACTCCTGCATAGAAACCAACATGTCAAATATGTCGCTTATGAGATGACCAAAGAATTCAATGTGGCCGTCCTCCGTCTGCCTTCGTATCATTGTGAATTCAACCCAATTTAATTACTATGGGAGCAGAGTAAAGGAGAAGTTGCCAGGAAGAATATTACCTTCAAAATGGAGATGCAAAAAGTTAGCTCAACGTGGCCATCCAACACGTCACAGCTGAAACATGCATTGACCGCGTTATAAAAATTGAAGAAAGAATGTGGGAGCTGGGTGTTCGTGTTTAAGTGCTCATTGAACCCCTCATAATCCAGTTAACTAGTAGTGACCAAGAAAGTGAAAGTGCTTTGATTCAGTCGCGACAAATTTTGACTCTGAATAATTCGAATTTTTCACATGTGTCCGGTGGCAATGAGTACTGTGTGGTGATACACTACCGTATAAGTATCCATAATCTATTTTGAAAGCAAACATCTGCTACTAGATTGTTCAGAAATTAATTCCAGTTATTCCTGTTTATAAATGACTGAATAATTATTTGAGCCTTAATCCCTTAATAGTGAAACTTATCTTCTCAGAACATTTTCGTAGCCAGAGCTCGAAATTGTATTTATATATTTGGGTTGTCAGTAACATAAGCACTTTTGGTTTGTAACAAAGTTACTTTTTTAGTTTAATTATACAGATAGTTTTAAGCACCGAAATTATTTCCCGCAGAGATATCTACTCAAGATTGCCCATATACCGAACTACACAAGTGCCGAATTTACTTTTCTAAAAACATAAATTCAGCTTAATTATATATATATATATATATATATATATATATATATATATATATATATATATATATATATATATATATATAATTAAGAAGATATATCTAATTAAGACTGCTCACATACCAAAGTCTACAAATGCCGAATGTTCCTTGTCTGAAAATATAATTTTATTTAAATATGTATTTAGTTGTGATCACCGAAAATATTTTACGAAGAGATATCCAATTAATATTTCTCACATACTGAAATATACAAATTTCTAATTTAGCTTTTATGTGAATATAAATTTCGTTTAACTTTATATTATTATCCAATTATATATCTAATTAAGATTAATTTCGTGCCGAATTATATACGTACCGAATTTATTTTAATTTATATGTTTATAGAACGAACTGTTTTCCGAGCGCCATCTTAGTTTTTGATCTACGCGTCTTACCGCAAACACGAGGCCGAGCCCCCACAACCTAACACGCCCGGTAGTAGTGAAAGCAATGAACTTCGAAGCTGATAACAGCCCTCTATAAAAGCACGCTTCCACTGTACACAGGCGGTCAGTCAGTGAGTCAGGCTGAGTGTGTGGATTCTCCAGTGCAGCAGTGGCGCCGCAGTATAATCTGCCTAGTGGTGAGATACATTTTCTTCTTATTTTCCCTCTTGGGTCGTGTAAGTCCGTGTCCCACACCTACCATTCGGTAAAGTAAGGTGCGTACGTCCTCTTTAGCTAAACCGATTCCTTCTCCCATTTTCTTGGCCCGTGTCCGAAGTATTGCCACTGGGTGGAGCTAAGGTGTGTACACCTTCTTTAGCTGAACCGATTATCGCTCCCATTCTCTTGAGCCGTGAAAGCCCGTGAACCAAATATTGCCACTAGTTTGAGCTAAGGTGTGTATCTCCTCTCTAGCTAAACCGATCCCCTCCCCCATTCCCTAAGGCTGTGCAAGTCCATGCTCCAAGAATTGCCACTAGGTAGACCTAAGGTGCAAATGTCCTCTTTAGCTGGACCCCCCCCCCCCACTATTTTTCTCTTGGGCCGTGTAAGTGTGTGCCCCAACACTTGCCGCTAGCTGCACGTGTGAACATGCTCGTTAGCTCAACCGACTTGTCTTTCTCCCTCTCCCACGGCGGTATGAGGAGATCGACATTCATGACGATTGTACATAATTTGTATATGTATATATGTATATATAAGTGGCCTGTGTGCAAGAAGTAAACCTACTAAAATCTCGCCATCGTAAACTAGAAGAAGAAGCTCGTCACAGGTTTCGCCAGCTACAAGCTAGTAACAGACAAGTTATTGTGTCACGTCACTAACATCCTACCGCCGCCCAGACTATAGCCAATTGCATATGCACTGCGTCTATAAAGTAACGCATAAATTCAATAAAATTGAAAGTGGCCATTATTGAGGAAAATTCAAAAACAGGTCGATCTTTATTTTCAAAAACTAACTTTTTGTTAAAAAATCTCACCCCTATCGTTATACCTGTTCAATGGGTAGCTACCCTTTCGGAGTTTTAAAATTGGATGGTGGGTAATGTGATACATCTTTTTAAAGCTAATCAATTATCTATTCAACAACACCAATTTGTTTTTGTCGGAATAAAATAATTTGAGTAATAACACTTTTATTATCAGTAACACCTATCACAAGTGAAACCTATAAAGAAATATATAGGTCAATCTTATCTAATCAAATGTTCGAAATGCCCGCCTTATTGTGCCTCACAATATCCCAACTGGTCAACAAATTCTTGTTGGACTCTATTTATAAACTCTGGAGAAATGTTGGTACATTCAGTTCTAATTCTTGTTTTTAATTCGTCGATAGCATTTGATTTACTTTTGAATACCACGCTTTTCAAATGACCCCACAGAAAAAATCTAAGGGAGTTAGGTCAAGTGATCTTGATGGTTACTCGATTGCACCACGCCTGCCCACCCATCTGTTGGGAAATTGTTAATCCTGTCGAATATAAACGTCAAAATGCGCGGAGGCACCATCTTGTTGATACCCCAAGATATGATTTGCCACACCAGCATTGTGTCCATTAGGAAATAAGTTAAATAAGGTCAAAATGAGATATTGCTGTAAAAATGGTAGATATCATGGTCCATTTATCGTTCCATAAAAAAGTAGGGGCCAATAATCTTACTCCTAACAATTTCCATCCCAAAATTTAACTTTTGTGGATATTGTGTGTGATACTGTCGCATCCATCTTGAATCTTCCCTGGCCCAATATCTGCAGTTTTGACGGTTAACTTCTCCAAGTATTGTAAAAGTAGATTCGTCCGAAAATATAATATTCGGGTCTTACGAAGAGTTATCATTACATTTATCCATTAATGTTGCACAAAACTGCATCCTTCGGTCTGGATCGCCATCGCATAATTCCCGAAAATGCTGTATTTTATAAAGATGAAGCTTTTCAAGTTTCAATACCTTATATGTCGTCTGAAATTGAATTTCGTTGTCTAGGCCAATTTGCCGAATACTACACTGGGGATTATCTTCCACTGCCAATAAGACGTTTAGTTTCACATTTTCACTTATAGACAGGCGACCTGTTTTTGGAAAATCTTCCAGGCTAGATGTTTCTCTAAATTTCTTATCTATTAGACTAATTGTTGATCAATTGATAGACATATCCAAATAGTTCGTATTAAACAGAATACACACATCTGCCTGAGGTCGAATCCTGTCACCGTCACCAAATAAATTGGTGTTACTAAATAGAGAATTAAATTAGCTTTAAAAAGACGTATCACAATACCCATCATCAGATTTCAAAATTTGGACGGGGTAGCCACCCTTTGAAGTGGTACGATAATAGGGGTGAGATTATTTTATCTTAAAATTCGTTTTTGACAATTAAAATCGACCTATTTCTGAATTTTCCTTGATAATGGTCATTTTGAATTGTATTGAATTTATGCGTGGCTTTATAGACACATGGTATAAATGAGCCTAAGAAAAATGTTAATTTTTTCATAAATTCTGATCATCACCAATCATACGTTCGGAGAAACTAAAATATCCACAATATTACCTATATAAGATATTGTTCTATTTACAAAGTGGCGCGCAAAATTTATCTTTTAAAAATTAATAGAAAATATGATATCGCTATAAAAATAAATGTCCGCTTCTGGAATCGCTATAATAGGTCGGTTCGGTAGGGATGCGTCACTTCTTATATATTGAAACCAGAGTATAACATAATGTTTTGATGTAAAGATGTTTACATGAAAAGTCACCAGCCTAGAGTACTTACTGTGCCCGCACTTTCAGAACATTTCAACCAGGATATCTTATAAGGGCAGACCATTTAAAATTAAAATTATAACTATCAGCACTGGTTCGTTCATGGTCTTCTCTGCTTAGGTAAGTACTCTTCTTGTACTTTGCGTTTGTTTACTGGCCTAGAATTTTCCTGTTAAGACTGCTCAAAATATTGTTCCAGTAGTTAACACAAAGCATCCTCATTATTCCTTTAGTTCTTATCTTCTTACTTACACCCAACTTTGTTACCTTGACTAACTTCGGCGAGTAGTTTTCTTAATTTTGCTCTCGATTATAAGCTTCGGGGAACAAAGTTAAGTAAGACATTTTGCTCATTAATTTCTAAATGAAAGTCTCGAGGCATTTGCTTTGTTATTACTTGTTCATTTCTACGATTTCCTAGTCTACAACGAGTAATAAGAGAAACGTAGTGACAAGTTTTAACTATTCATACTCAGTAGTGCAGATTTGTGTCGAACTACAATGGAAATTCTCGAACCGCAAACTAAGTAATTAAGTGCTATGAAGTTTCCAGTTAAGTTAAAATACATTCTATAAAACTCGACAGTAAGAAATTGTGCATAGCGATTTAGATTTTACGCATACAGTGTGTAACAGGAAATATAGCACATCATTGTTATTATTTTGAAAGAGTGATGATTGTAAATGTTTTTATTTTATAAATCAGCCAACTATATGGATGTAACGATAGAAATCTACACAAAAAAGTTTAAAGTTCAAACGCAGCAAATGCGCTATAGTAGCGAATTTTCATAAGACTATATTTTCACAAAACATTGCTCGTTAAACAATTAACAAAAGTATATTATATATTAACAACAATATTATATATTAACAAAAGTATACGTCTATCTGAAAAATCTGGACAGATCATTAGCTTTGCTGATGATACAGCCATATTATTTTTTGCAAAAAAAAAAAACTGGGATGATCTGAAAATTGAGGCTGAGGTTGGGATGAGGAGAGTGTGGGAATATTTCAACGGTAAAAAAATGGCTGTCAATTGTGAAAAGACTAAATTTTATACAGTTCTCGAGTTACAGAACTGAAGAGATGGGTCCTCTTATTGCTGATCAGAGTTTTGTCGTTTGTGGTGCCGACGCCATTAAATATATTGGCATTACTGTAAACAGACCTACGCTGCGATTCTCATGCTGCAGATTTGGTAAACAAATTAAGGGAGCTCATTGGTAAAGTAAAGCAACTTAAAAAATTACTCAACACGCAGTACCTAAAAATAATATTTTTTTGCTCTGGTGGAAAGTCTGCTTCGATATGGTATTGTGGCGTAGGGAGGAATGCTGGCAAGCCATGTTAAACATTTGTAAGTTATCCACAAACAATTCTTGAAAATTATTTATGGTAAACCTTCGGTGTATCCCAGTGATCTGTTGTTCGGAGAGGCCAACGTGTTAGACATGAGATAGTTGTACTCATATTCTGCATGGCATATTATTATAAGCACAAGGATGAATTTGATATTGTAGATCATACGTATAGAGGGCGAAGATAACAGTACATGAAGGTTCCTAGAGTGCATAAACCGGTGGGACAGATGTATTATACCTTTATTATGCCAAGGTTGTACAACATCCTACCACTAGAAATAAAAGAAATAAGATCGGAGTTCATTTTCAGAAGCAGGGCAAAAACTTGGCTCCTTACAATACCACGAAAATTAGTGCAAAGTATTGTCGATTTGAAAAACAGCTGATTTGGTTTAGTAGTTGTAATGGGAGGATATGTGTGCGTGTGTGTGCGTTTAAATAGAGAGAGATAGAGTATGCGGGTGTATGGGGTTGCGATGTGTGTAGGTAGCTCTCTCTGTGTGGGTGGATGTGGTGGTAATTTCTTTTTGTTCACTATGAGACTTTGGTTCTCGGGACACATTTCTGTTCAATCACCTACAAGGTAGGCAAATCTATACTAAATTTTGCCGACGCACAGTCTCTGATTTTGTCGGTTTGTTATTATTTTCTGATGGTTTATAAAAAGGGGGAAACAGGTAACCGTGTAAAAAAAAATTTCAACGTTGATATTGTTATTTGTTGTTAAAAAATCAGACTGGGTATTGTCGAGTGTCGATTTGAAAAGCCGCTGATTTGGTTTGAAAATTGTAATAGAAGGATTTGCAAAATTTGTGTGCATGTGTGTGTGTTTAAGAGAAAATGAGAGAGGGAGAGAAAGAGATAGAAAGAGTATTAGAGTGTATAGGATTGCGAATGTGTGTGGGTGTATGTGGTGGTAATCTCCTTTTGTTCACTATGTGAGTTTAGTTGGGGACACAGTTCTGTTCAATCACCTACAAGGTAGGCAAATGTATGTTGCAGTTTATTATTATTTGCTGATTCTGGAAAAAAAATGTCTATATTATTTCTATTATATTGTTGTTGTCTTGTTTGTTAAAAGTCAGAGTATATTTTATCCGTAAATAAATTACTATTATTATTATTATTATTACCTATCTACATTTAGACTATTGTCCGGGGCTTTAAACCACTATCGCATTTAAAACCAAATTTTCAGCCAATGTGGCCGTCCCGCATCTGGGAATAAATTAAATGTGTACGTGATATCTTTACGCATCATAGTTTAGCTTAATATTTACCCTAATATAAACCTTTCAATGGCGTTGTGCCACTTTTATGGTATCATACTATTGAAGAGACAAAGCTTGAACAGAGATTCGATTTTTTGGAGCAAGCAAGGACCACCAATCTTTATCGCATCGGAAACCACGCAGTCTTCTCCGGGCGATTTTTCATCTTTTTAGGGCTAGTTTAATCTCATCTAGTGATATTTCCATCAGTATTTCCAAGCATTGGTTAACCACACCTTTTTTACTGGTTAGTCAGATTCTAGATGTAGACTTTTATCACTTTGGCTTTTATAGAGCATTCCATAAAACCCTTCCACTATATTTAGAATATCTTTCCTGTTCGTTGATGTGCGCCCTTGTGTATTTTTAAGTTTTATTATTTGTCTCTTTCCATTGTAAAGCTTTCTGCGTAGAACTTTCATACCCTTGTTGTTCTTTATGGTATCTTTGATTTAGTTGTGTCTAAAAGCAAATTTAGTTGTGTCTAAAAGTAAGAACTTCGCGTCGGATGCCTTTTGAAATTTGTTTATTTATTTCTCTTAGTTCTTCTTCAGACGCATAGCTTTTTGACCTTCTTTTTTCTATAAGAAGTTTAGTCTCCCTGTTTAGTTTTTCTTCCCCTTGATTTGTTGAGCAGTGATGGCTTTGAGCTTAAGTTATTGTGGTTGTGATGATAGTATTCGGTTTGTTGATGTCGTTACCAATGGTGTGTTCTATTTCAGCCTTAGTGGTGATCCATTGTTCAAAGCTATTTACATCTGTTGGATTTATTAGTAAATTTGATTTACTGCTCTTTTGGATCATTTTTCGTCGTTCTTTGCCAATGTCAATAGCTACTTTTGCTCGAACAAGCCTGTGATCACTCCCAGTACCAAACCTATTTAGGACAGTCACGTCTTTTATTATGTGTTTTTTATCTGTGATGATATCTGTGATTTATAAAAGTGCATCTGGCACTTTGATATTTCGGGAACTGACTTCGGGACTTAATTAGATGCATCCTATGGCAATGATCAACGGGGAAATTAAATATAAAGTGCATTTAGCACTTTAATAGTTCGGAAAATAACTTCGGGGCTTGAACTAGATTTAGATCCATCTTCGGTCAATAATAAATGGGTAGAGAGAAAGGAGTAAGGTAATATGGTTAAGGAAAAAGAGAATAAATAGGACATCGGACAGCTGGCGCCTCTGGCGGTCTACGTCGTTACGAGTAGCGGTGAGCATACTGCTGGAAGCAGTAAACCCACCGGCCAAGGCACACCTGTGACCCTAGTCAGGGGCCCTTACAGGGTGCTACCGTCCGGGCCAGACGGACCCTGGTTTTTAACGTTTTTGCTCCTCCTTTTCACCCTTCTTCTTCTTGTTATTATTATTATTATTATTATTATTATTATTATTATTATTATTATTATTATTATTATTATTATTCTTATTATTATTATTATTATGAAGGGCTTTCACACTCCCTCAAAGGGGAACATTCACTCAGCCCAGGTATCTCAGATACCAAAGGGCCTGAGCTCAGATGGAGCCCTCTCCAAGTTATCGCGCCCTGAACGACAACGCGACACATCCCCATTTCCCAGGAATATCCGCATGGTATGGGCAGTTGCAAGTATTACCGCCTTCTGCATAACCTTATAAAGATTCTCTCCAAGGCCCAGTCGCTTAATGTTCTTGGAGATTCTTAGGAACCACACCAGTTGACGACATGACTATTGGGATCACTCGGACACTATCTGCCCTCCACTGTCCCTTTACTTGTATCTCGAGGTCTCTGTACTTAATGATCTTCTCGTTGTACTTTATCTCTAGAATATTAGTATTTGGAATGGCCACATCAATCAGCATCATTTGGTTGCAGGACATAACCACTATTATTATATTTTTCCTGTTGTGGGCAACTCGTTGGACTGTGAGTACGGTCCGATCCCAGTACAACCTGTATCCTGAGTTCTCTAGAACAGGCTCAGGAGTGTATCTATAGTAGGACACCTTACTAAGATTTAAAAGTTCAAATTTCAGAGCCAGTTCTTTATGAAGTATGTCAGCAACTGCGTCGTGCCTCTATTATTATTGTTATTATTATTATTATTATTATTATTATTATTATTATTATTATTATTATTATTATTATTATTATTATTATTATTATTATTATTATTATTATTATTATTATTATTATTATTATTATTATTATTATTATTATTATTATTATTATTATTATTATTATTATTAACAACTAAAATATTTAATGAAATTCTGTTGTATATAATCTGCCGGGTTCGTTAAGGCTTTTTTGGTTTAAAATGTTCCACATAAAGCCAGACGAGAATTCACTTTCTTCCTCAAACTCTTATAATTCAGTTTCTGAAATTACCTTTTAAATTACAAGTCTTGTGGACAGGAATGACTCACTTCTTATCATAAATGCATTTCTTCGCCTCTTATATAAAATCCTTACTTTACAGCGACCAATCTTAGAGAAGTGCAGTTAGAAATATCAATTATTCATACTCACTGGTGTAGAATTGTGTTGAACTGTAATGTAAATGCTAGAACCACAAACTAATTAATTAAACCCGGGAAAGTTTACGGTGAAACTGTAAGCAATTAGCGTAAAACTGAACATCCAGCGAAGAAAACTTGGAGAGAAAAGGTGATAAACAAACAGCTTTAAAGTAAATTACTAAAATATCGTGTAAGTTACAATTAAGTTTACTTTATTTAAAACGTGATTCGGACAAGATGATCTACGCTTCGTAAATAAATGGTATCCCTGAATGACATTTACACTGCTTTTAAACTAATTTACTTCAATGACGATATTAATAAAACTTTAATCAAGAAAGGTAAATTTATGTGCTTTTGCATTATACTGCCCTATTTATATTTACAGCAATAGTTCGCAAGTTTTTACGAGACCCAACTTTTCATGGCTTTTAATGACGCCCTCTTCCAATACATGTTATAGGCCAAGTGTTGGTTTTCTATAGCTATTACTTCTATATACTTCCACAACCTCAATACATGTGGAAGTATGGTATCAGTGACAGAAAGTTTTTAAAAAATCGCTTTAGCGTCGTAAAAAGTTTCAAAACATACAGAAAACATGATTTGGGAACGGGAATTTTTTGTCAGTCAGTCTGAATGTCTGTCTCTTAGTAGCCACGAGCCACGATAACCTTAGAACAAATTGAAATATGGTCTTAAAATTTGGTATACAGTTAGCAACCGACAAATGAACCGTTAGGATTCTTTTTGGAATATATCGCTTCAGGGGGTGGGGATTTGTTGAAAATTCACAATTTTTTTGTTGTGGGGTTTGTTTATTAGAAAACTTTCAATTTCATCGGACATCTGGTATACTGTGCTGAAATTAAATTAGCGGTAGATTGTCTGGAGGTGGAAAATCGTCGACAGAAGTTTCGAAATTTTTTTTGGTAAAACGGCGTAAAAAGTCTCTAAACATTAAAAATCGAGTATATATCGTTTTGGAAGTTTATGTTTACAAGAATCCGAATATTCTCTTTGTGGTCAAGTCATGGACCATAAATTAATTTCATGAAAATGTTTTTCTGAGAAGAGTAAATTTTTACAGCTATGTGGAAGTTATGATTTGCAGCACTATTTTTTCTCATGCGGCTAATGCGTGCCAAAAACACAAAAATGTTTCGTAGTTTATTATGGCTTTGTACAAGGTTTATAAGGCCTATGATATCCTATGGACCAGTGGGATAGCCTGCAAAAGCGCAACAGGGTGGCAACTAGGCTATCAGGTCGTGTAGAATTCCATGATTTTTCCTCATTTAGTGAGTTATCGTAGAAAAAAATTACCAATTGGGGAGACCCCGACTTTTGAATGTTTATAAAATTTCTTCAATTCAAATGAGCGCGAACCACGACTCCTAAGACCCATATCCGGGATCAGTATGTATATATATATATATATATATATATATATATATATATATATATATATATATATATATATATATATATATATATATATATATATATATATGAGCGATTTGCTCGTATACGTCAACTCTACTTTCTAAAATTCACATTGTTGGCAAGGAAGGAGAAAAATAGGGATTGCGAAACCCTATTAGTGCGAGTGAGAACATTAAAACGGACTCGCATTTTAATGTAAATGCCTCTACACTCGGATTCGGAATCAAATATTAAAACTTATCAGCCGACAGCCAGCTTTCGGATCCTCTCGCCCTCGCCACTTGTCTGGGGTGTCGTGAGTACCGAGAGGAAAAGTATGTGTAAGGAAAAATACAAACAAAATAAAAATAAGATTTGTATTTGACAAAGCTAAGAGCTTCAGAGAAACTGCAGTTATACGTTCAATAAAATAGTGTAAAACAATTGTATATTTATCTAAGTCGACAATGGATTTACACTAAGTTCTGCCTTCAGAATATCACATCTAAAAAGAAATAACAAAAAATTGTGTGATTGGAAATAAGAACATTCAAAATGATTCGAATCCCAATATGAATTCTTTTGTACCTGGATTCGAAATTAAAGATCGAAAGTCGTCAACTGGCAACAATTTCCCACCTCGATGCTTTCACTCACCGCTTTGTTGGCGTGTAATGAAGAGTGAGAGCGAAAAAGTTTAGCCCCTGTAGTATGAATTAAGAAAGAGAAATTGTATAAGTGAGAATGTGAACGTTGAAAATAATTGGAACGCCAATATGAATCATCCTGTACCTAGATTCGGAATCAAGGATCGGACTTGTTAGCCGGCAGCTACAATTGCAGTTACCGCTTTGCTGGTGTAGCGTGAGGTATAAAAAAAAGTCTGGACGCAGCATGTGCGTTATGGTAGTGAATTTTTACTAAATGCTTCAAATTTGAATAGATCAGTTTTATATAAACTTGAAAACTTTAATTTTAGTACGTAGGAAGGTCTTTCCTAGAGCAAGATATCCACCGAATTTCATTATAATAACTTCGTAATATTTGGAGAAAAAAATTTGTTTCGGAAGAAAATTTAAAATTTGAATAACTCAATTTTATATATACTAAGAAAGTTGAATTTTGGTACTTAGTAAGGTCTCGCCCAAGGCAATATATTTAGTAAATTTCATTAATAAAGCTTTGTTATCTTTGGAGAAAAAAATTTTTTTTGAAAGAAAACTCAATTTTTCCGGAAAACCCCGTCAGATTTTCCTGGCTAACGAACTCGTCTAAGCCATTAATAAAATAAAGGCACTAACAATTTTTTTAATTATCAGACGGATACATAATATATATATATATATATATATATATATATATATATATATATATATATATATATATATATATATATATATATATATATATATATAAACATATAAAAATTGAAACTGACCCCGAATATGGGTTCTAGGGGTCCTAGTTCGCTAACTCACACCATCGATACCTCTCTATTGGTGAATTTTTTTAATAAAAATTCACTAATACTATTATGCTTTGGGTTGGAATATATGTTATTGTATTGTTTCCTGAAACTCTTCCTTTTATTCTTTTAACGTGACTAATTACAAAATGACCCCCGTATACTCGTTTTATTAATTTTGGTAGTTCATTTTCTTCAATGTCCACATCTACTTTTTTATAACTCTCTGCCTCCTAACAAGGTATTGGGAATAAATGCTGAGTATCCTTTATTCTAAGCTCTGTGAAGTTTACTAATTTGTTAGCACTTTTAGCTGTTGCGAGTTCTACTTTAATACGATTAATATCAACACTATAAATAGTCCTAATATCGTCTTCAATATCCGGAATACCATTACGAATTAATCTAGATGTTGTTATTAAATGTGCTTGACCTAAATTGCCGTTATTATTTTGAATATAAACAAAATAAGGT
>OZ023263.1:102141285-102271285 GCA_964006375.1 Tillus elongatus | reverse complement strand
ACACACACACACACACACACACACACACACACACACACACACACACACACACACACACACACACACACACACACACACACACACACACACACACACACACACACACACACACACACACACACACACACACACACACACACACACACACACACACACACACACACACACACACACACACACACACACACACACACACACACACACACACACACACACACACACACACACACACACACACACACACACACACACACACACACACACACACACACACACACACACACACACACACACACACACACACACACACACACACACACACACACACACACACACACACACACACACACACACACACACACACACACACACACACACACACACACACACACACACACACACACACACACACACACACACACACACACACACACACACACACACACACACACACACACACACACACACACACACACACACACACACACACACACACACACACACACACACACACACACACACACACACACACACACACACACACACACACACACACACACACACACACACACACACACACACACACACACACACACACACACACACACACATGTGCTCGTATGTTTGCAGGGACACACGAAAACACACCAACTTGTGGGATCTTAATGTTTGAGATGAGTCGTGGATGTAGATGTATCTCCAGATGTGGATAATTCGCGCCAAAATACTATACACACGCTCGTTTAGAAAATATTTGCAAATAAAGTGAGGTCCCGCAATTATGTTTAATGCACACGTTGTGTGAAGACCCCTTAAATATGGATTATGTTTGAAGTGTGTATAAGACCCCATAAACCATACTGTTTTTTTCTACAAACATAACTGTGTTTCTGAATTACACATGGCAACAAAAAAACCAGTTTAAAAAAACTGTCTGGGTTGTGTGCGTGGAAGGACCGACAAATATAAGGGGAAGGGTTTGTTTATTAAATGCTGTGTGGCGGCATTGTATAGTTGATCACATTGACCTTGTGCAGTTATTCTGAAATATAATGTAACATATATCTTTTAGTGAATTTTCCTACACTTTTGAATTTTAAAACAATTCGCGAACTAGTACCTCTAGAACCCATGTATGTGGTCAGTTACTATCTTGATATGTTTATATATATATATATATATATATATATATATATATATATATATATATATATATATATATATATATATATATATATATATATTTCTGTGTGTGTGTATCACCCCGGTAACTCAAAAAATAATGGGCCACCAAATTGGGTATGTGGCTATAGGTTATAAAAAGTCTGGACGCAGCGAGTGCGTTATGGAAGTTAATTTCCATAAAATGTTTTTAATTCAAGCAGGCATCAATTTAGTTACCGGTATAACCTATATAGTAAAAACAATTTACCATATTTTACTAAAATACCGTATTGTTTGAAAATGTACAAAAATTTTCAGCAAATAACTTTAACTTTAACTTTAAATACTTCTGAGAAAACTGGTTTCCTAGCATTTAATGAAAACACGCTACCAAAACACACTTACTGCGTCTCGATTTTTTTTACGAACATGCATCATATTTCTATTAAAAATGCAACAGTATAAGGAATGTTCAAAAAAAAAATTGCAGTTATCACCAACGAATTATGGGCCACGCTGTGATTTTCAAAATAATTTTATAAGATACAGCTCAAGACCTTATAATTAACGTATACAATTTTTCTCGTATCTTGCATAATAACAATTATATTGAGCTTTACCGTAGAAATGCGTCACCCTGTATATATGTAAACAGATAAAAACTGAAAGTAAACCCGGAATATTTTAGTAAAATAAAGGTCGATAAAGGCTAAAGTTGAAACTTAAGAGCACTCTTCTTGCAACATTTTTTTTACGTAACCGGTATTTATTTCATGTTCTTTGCCTAAATGTTGCCAATTTTTACGTTTCAAACCGCGACCTGGGCGTTTTGAGGAAAACCCCTTTTTTTTCTTCAAATGCCTATAACTTTTTTGACTTTTAACTTACAGATGAAAATTTTGGTACGTCGTTCACTTTTTATAATACAGACATACGTACCATATTTGGTTGGCCCTACTTTCTTATTCCCGAAAGAAATCACAATCCATTCCGGGAAAACCGGGCCGCATTTCCTGGCTAAGCAACTTATCCATGCCACTTGCAAAAGGAAAATGCTTACAAAATTTGATCAAAACCGTCCCATTATTTTTTGAGTTGATATATATATATATATATATATATATATATATATATATATATATATATATATATATATATATATACATATATACATATACATATACAAATCGAAACAGACCCCAGATATGTGTTCTAGGCGCCTAGTTTTCGCTCATTTGAAGCAATATGTTAATTTGAAGTATAATTGCATATTAGAAAATGCTTATAACTATCGACATATAATTATTTGCGTTTATACTAGTTTTTAGTGAATTCAGTTAAACACACGATATTTCATCAGTATACATACCTATATTATAGTTTATCTTTTTTCGATTTACGTCGGATTATTTCTGCGACGCCAGGGGACAGTTTATCTGCAGTGGCCTGGAGCTTTGGCCGAAGTCTTCTTTCCGTAAGGAGGGTAGGGATCTTTAACGTGCCGGACATTAGATGGTACATCGGATTGACGGCTCTACGTCGCTTCGGAAGGGAGGAATGTGCAGGCATCAAATTTCAAACACAATGCCACAACCTCGGTTAATCTTAATTTACAGTATGTACGGAGAAATAGAAATGTTTACCTACTGGACCACCAAGGATGCTTATATTATATTATGTAGTTGAAACTGGTAAACTAGTAAAAACTTTTTTTCTTTTTAGTAAATTTTATAATTTGGGAAAGGAAAAGTTTAACATTTTTTAAGTAAATAGTTTTGTTAATGACCGCAAAGGGAAATTTTAAAATCCTAATAAATATACAGGGTGATTCAAATTCGAGCCTCACCAGGGGGATGTCGCGTATTATGAAATATCGACGATAGGTTTAGATTCTGCAAAGTTGCAACATTTCGTGCCCTTTAATATCTCGCAGAGAAAGCCAAGTTTTGCAAGTGTCGTTAAAAAAATTGTCAAAAAACTGAAAAAATGCAATTTTCAATTTTCGCCTCTCATTTATTTAAACTTGTATAAAGAAAGGAAAAACCCATTCTTAAGTCATTTCAATATAATATATTGAAATATATATATATATATATATATATATATATATATATATATATATATATATATATATATATATATATATATATATATATATATGTATAGGGTGTATATAGAGTAGAAATACTTGTTAGTGTTTAAAGTTTACGCCAATAAATCAGCTAAACGTACAGGGATTAAATTGGTCGAGTTCACTAGGCACCAACAGTTGAATAGGTGTGTAAACGTATGCGTTCATCAGCCCCGCTGAGCTTTTGTTGGAACTTAACTGTTGTCAATTTGTCAAAACGGAATGACAGACACAAGTTACACAATAGTGCTTGGAGTCAACTGTACGTTCATCAGTCTCTAACTGCTGAAATATCTCGATAGTCAGCAGATGGGCAATTAACTCAGATCTTGGCGCCTGGTAAACTCTATGTTTAGAAAATTTATATAAGTTCAAACCTGTAAGAATAAAAAAGTAGAAGAATTCACTATACAAATAAGCGCAAATACTTTGTCACGGTGATGTCACATTTAGATTACACATGAAGAGTTTTAAAATCAAGATAGGTACCGAGACGAAATAAAACGTCACTAAACAAAAACTTAACAAAAATGTAGGTTCTATTCATCATTAGCACCATTTTAGATAAAATATGTTCTAATAATAGGTCTTTCGATTTATGTAATTTTGATTACAAAATTCCATTCTTTGCAATATAGATAAAGATTAGAGCACGTCACTAAATATGTTTTGATTTAAATACAACTTAAGCGAATAATAAATAAACTTAACTCTCTACAAAATAATTAAATAATTCTGTAGACAGGTGACAGTGTTAAATAAATTTTAAGATAACTAACCTGTTGCATATCAGCTCTTTTTGTAAAACTTTGGACCTTTTTAGCTGGTCGAAAAGCATCACAAACACTGTTTAGTCACTCACTAACACTAATAAAGTCGTAAAGAATAATTTGCACTTGTATATTTAAATTCCCAAACAACACACTACTTTATACGTAGAAGATACAGAGTATCCCACGACGAACTCCCGCGATCCATTTCTCGGAAAATAGCCTTTGGAAAATTAGGCAGTTTACTGAAGTCGATGGGGGCAACTCGGCTAAAGTATTCTTAAGATTGTGGCACTTCCGATTATGCACGGTGTTGATGTTAACTTGCTTATTTTAAATAGGATAATCTATATATTGTTACATTTTTAACTTCTCCGTGAAATTTTAGATACATTCTATGTATAATGTCCTATACCGGAGTCCAACTGTTTTTGACATATCTCAAATTTTATGTCAAGAATGACGTTTGCAGGCCTAAACATAACTATCAGTTTATCCTATATGAAAGCCTTTATCATTTAATATAGGTTGGTTTCCTTGTAGAAGCTGATTTACTTTATTATTTTGATAATAAATCAATTCAGGAAAATCAAAATCTCATATTGCAAATTGAATTGAAAAAATCGTTGAAACCCTTTTTTCTCAAATAGAAATCCTCTGTTTTTATCATACTATCTTATTTGGCATTAAAAAGAGGGTAACTTTGTATATGGCTGGCTATGCCAAAAATTTGTGGTTTTAGAAATATTGGCAATTTAACATTTTATTATTGTAAAAATGTTAGACGGCTTTCAAGTTTTGTTGTTATTTGGCCATGACGGCTCAAAATAAAACTTTGGAGCACTACAGACACATCACTATTGGTTGTCATTTAACAAATACTTATTGCTAATAATCATGGCGGTGCGATTAAATTATACGCACTAGGATTATTTTTAAGGTGTAAATATTTGGGCGGAATGCAACAAAGTTTGATCAAGAACAGAAACCGAATAGTGTTAAACGAATAATGGAAAATTACAAAACTTTTGACATCGCCAAGACAAAAATCTATAGAAGAAAACCAATTTATCCTACTAAAAGAAAACAATACCTACACAGGGTAACAACTTATTTTAATAAATGTTCAAAATTTCCATTTTGAACTTCCAAACATTTTTTTCCTCTTCTGATTAGTTCTTCATGGAAGGCCGCTCTAATTGAATTTGGAGATAAGCTTTCGAACGCGCCATTCACCCTTGCCATACAGTCCCCCATCGTTTTCACTGGATTGAAAAAACGATGTTTATTATCGTTCCCCAGGTAAAGTAATCCAACACAGTCAAATAAGGAGAACGAGAAGGCCAGAGAAAAGGCCAGTAGTTGGCAATCTACTTGTCATCAAATGTTCTTAGTAAACGAAACCGTTCTGTGGGGTAGGGCGCCATCACGTTGTTAAAAAATTTGCTTGTGTTCCGCTAGAGGTAAATTGCTCAAATATTGATGATTCATCTCTTCCAGACTATTTAAATATGTATATCTTAAAAAAGTTAATACATAATTTAGAATGGGGAAATAATTTGCAATGTATGGTTAATGACTTACCATTCAAGTTTTCTTAATAAATTATATTATATTATATTCTATCAGTTTTTACAGCACAAAAGACTAGCTAGCTATTTTGAAAATTCCGGGTTCTCACTGCATGACGATTTGAATTACTTCAAAAATAAGAATTTTGTGTGTTAAAAAGAACATTTTTCATAGATTTCGCTTCATCAGTCCTAATTATGCTGTCAAAAAAATCGAGAGTCGTCTTGTATCATCGTTCAAATGAATTTACAAAACTCTTTTCTGCGTATCCATTTCTCTCAGATGTTGAACCAAAAATATTGAATAAGGGTGGAAGTTGTGCTTTAACGAAATTCTGTGTATCAAGCTCTTCGAAAGTCTTCTCTGCAGAGCTACTTGTCTTAAGGATGTTATTTCTTTTATGAATTTTTGCCTTCACGGTGCCAAAAGTTTTGTAAGTTTCTATTATTCGCCGAACACTCCTCCGCGACGGTTTTTGTTTATCTCGATATCAGCAAATATTTGGCACGTTCTTGATAAAACGTGGTTACATTCACCATAATAATAAATAAATTTTAATAATCTTTGTGACTGTAATTCAGTCGCCCCGGCATAATTTTTATAAATAATTGTCAAATGACAACAAATACTGAGGTTTTTGTAGTTCTCGATAGTTTTTTTTGAGAGGCGTCGCCGTCATAATTATATAACGGGGTCAATTTGAATTTATATATATATATATATATATATATATATATATATATATATATATATATATATATATATATATATATATATATATATATATATATATATATATATATATATATATATATATATATATATATATATATATATATATATATATATATATATATATATATATATATATATATATATATATATATATATATATATATATATATATATATATATATATATATATATATTATTATTGCGTTTATTCAATTAAATTATACAATATGCAATACACAATAAGTCTATGACTTGTGCTGTGTTTTTACAAAATTTAACGGGTTCATCCAAAAAATCATTGGCAATTGTGGACCAAGTTCACTATACTTCAAATTTTGACATTCTAAATGGAAAATATTTCTTACTTTAACTTCCTCCTCTCAATTGTTCTATTGTTACCTCCATTTACCAAAGTTCTTGACATCGTTATACTTATTTTTCAACCACGGGTCAACCTTAATAGCCCATATTTTTTTCAAAAATAATAAACTATTCTATGCCGAATGACATCGCTTTGACAGTAATATATGTATGTATCATACCGATAACTCAAAAAGTAATGGGCCCATTTTGATCAAATTTGGTGAGTACCTTCCTTTTGCAAGTGGCTTGGATAAGTTCGGTACCCAAGAAAATCGGCCCAGGTTTTGCTAGAAAATTTTGTGTTTTCTTTCTAAAAAAAATAATATCTCCAGAAATAACAGAGTAAGGGCAACGAAATTCGGTACGCGTGTTTGTAATATAAAGAGTGAACCATGTACCATAATTTACATTTCGAAATTTAAAGAGATAAAAGTTATGGGCCGTTAAAAAAAAATTGGAGTTTTCCTCAAAACATGTGTTCTGCGAACCCTTAAGTCATTGCCCTTCATTTTACTAAAATATTTACAGAAAATTCATTTCAAATAGACCCTCCAAAGTAATCCAACACAGTCAAATAAGGAGAACGAGAAGGCCAGAGAAAAGGCCAGTAGTTGGCAATCTACTTGTCATCAAATGTTCTTAGTAAACGAAACCGTTCTGTGGGGTAGGGCGCCATCACGTTGTTAAAAAATTTGCTTGTGTTCCGCTAGAGGTAAATTGCTCAAATATTGATGATTCATCTCTTCCAGACTATTTAAATATGTATATCTTAAAAAAGTTAATACATAATTTAGAATGGGGAAATAATTTGCAATGTATGGTTAATGACTTACCATTCAAGTTTTCTTAATAAATTATATTATATTATATTCTATCAATTTTTACAGCACAAAAGACTAGCTAGCTATTTTGAAAATTCCGGGTTCTTACTGCATGACGATTTGAATTACTTCAAAAATAAGAATTTTGTGTGTTAAAAAGAACATTTTTCATAGATTTCGTTTCATCAGTCCTAATTATGCTGTCAAAAAAATCGAGAGTCGTCTTGTATCATCGTTCAAATGAATTTACAAAACTCTTTTCTGCGTATCCATTTCTCTCAGATGTTGAACCAAAAATATTGAATAAGGGTGGAAGTTGTGCTTTAACGAAATTCTGTGTATCAAGCTCTTCGAAAGTCTTCTCTGCAGAGCTACTTGTCTTAAGGATGTTATTTCTTTTATGAATTTTTGCCTTCACGGTGCCAAAAGTTTTGTAAGTTTCTATTATTCGCCGAACACTCCTCCGCGACGGTTTTTGTTTATCTCGATATCAGCAAATATTTGGCACGTTCTTGATAAAACGTGGTTACATTCACCATAATAATAAATAAATTTTAATAATCTTTGTGACTGTAATTCAGTCGCCCCGGCATAATTTTTATAAATAATTGTCAAATGACAACAAATACTGAGGTTTTTGTAGTTCTCGATAGTTTTTTTTGAGAGGCGTCGCCGTCATAATTATATAACGGGGTCAATTTGAATTTATATATATATATATATATATATATATATATATATATATATATATATATATATATATATATATATATATATATATATATATATATATATATATATATATATATATATATATATATATATATATATATATATATATATATATATATATATATATATATATATATTATTATTATTGCGTTTATTCAATTAAATTATACAATATGCAATACACAATAAGTCTATGACTTGTGCTGTGTTTTTACAAAATTTAACGGGTTCATCCAAAAAATCATTGGCAATTGTGGACCAAGTTCACTATACTTCAAATTTTGACATTCTAAATGGAAAATATTTCTTACTTTAACTTCCTCCTCTCAATTGTTCTATTGTTACCTCCATTTACCAAAGTTCTTGACATCGTTATACTTATTTTTCAACCACGGGTCAACCTTAATAGCCCATATTTTTTTCAAAAATAATAAACTATTCTATGCCGAATGACATCGCTTTGACAGTAATATATGTATGTATCATACCGATAACTCAAAAAGTAATGGGCCCATTTTGATCAAATTTGGTGAGTACCTTCCTTTTGCAAGTGGCTTGGATAAGTTCGGTACCCAAGAAAATCGGCCCAGGTTTTGCTAGAAAATTTTGTGTTTTCTTTCTAAAAAAAATAATATCTCCAGAAATAACAGAGTAAGGGCAACGAAATTCGGTACGCGTGTTTGTAATATAAAGAGTGAACCATGTACCATAATTTACATTTCGAAATTTAAAGAGATAAAAGTTATGGGCAGTTAAAAAAAAATTGGAGTTTTCCTCAAAACATGTGTTCTGCGAACCCTTAAGTCATTGCCCTTCATTTTACTAAAATATTTACAGAAAATTCATTTCAAATAGACCCTCTCTCTGATGCTTTGGCCGTCGGTTTAGTTAAGTTGATGCTTTCGCTGTACGTTTAGTTAAGTTTATGGTTTAACGGTCTATAATTTTTGGCTAATTTTCGTAGAACAAATTCGTTAATGCATTTTTGCATTTTTTATCGAAACATGATGCATAGAACCGAAGTTGGAAGAGAGTGCAAGCATAGATGTCATATGGGGAGAAGTGGAGGAAGCCTTGATAAGGGTCGCAGAAGGTGAACTAGGTCATAAGCGGAAAACACAGAAACACAGTTGGATGACAGCAGAAATCATGGCGCTTTTCGAAGAAAGGACAAGATGCATAAGTCAAGGATATCCCGAGAGCTATAAACACATCGAAAGACTTATTACGTGGAAAATAAGAGCGGCAAAGAATGACTGGTTAAAGAAGCAATGCGAGGATATAGAACAACTACAAGAGCTGCACGATGAATTTAACATACACAGAAGATAAAAGAGGTGTCCGGAGTTTACCGGAAGAGATACGTTTCTAATGTAGAAAACGAACATGAGGAAATTGCACAAGACGATCGGCAGTGAAGAGTTATTTGGGAGGAATATATTAACAACCTTTTCGACGATAATAGACCTGACATAGAGGTTGCGGAGGACGTAGACCTGTCTGGACCCCCTATCACCAAAGAAGAAATTGTAAGAACAATAAATACGTCAAAGGCCAGAAAGGCAGTTGGCCCGAACTGCATACCTGTCAAACTACTAAAAATACTAGACGACAGGAGAATTTCCGTACTTCACAGAATATTTAACAAGATATATAACATGGGGGAGTTCCCTGCCAAGTGGATTACATCACATTTTATCCTCCTGCCAAAAAAAGAGTAACGCAACGAAGTGCGAGGACCATAGACTGATCAGTCTAGTAAGCCACACGTTAAATATATTCCTCAAGATTATTTACTACACAATTTCCATAAAATGCGAAAGAGAGGTAGGGTCCACACAATTTGGATTTAGAAGGGGACTAGGTACATGAGAGGGTAAGAATTCGTAAAATGTTACGTGTGGTCAGTGTTACTATATGGTGTGGAGGGCTGGACGCTGAAGGTGAATACCATGAATAGACTTGAAACCTTTGAAATGTGGACATACAGACGTATACTAAAAGTCTCATGGACGGCCAGAAAAACAATCGAAGAGATCCTAAGAACGGTTAAAAGAGAACGTGAACTGGTGAACACCATCAAGCGCAGAAAAACAGCATATCTGGGTCACGTAATACGGAATGAAAGATACCAATTCCTACAATTAGTAATCGAAGGAAAGATCGAGGGGAAGAGAGGAGTCGGAAGTAAGAGGATGCCATGGCTCAGAAACGTGAGAGAATGGACAGAACTAAAAACTGTAGGAGACCTATTCAGCTCCATCAGAAATAGGGAAGAATGGGCACATGTGATCGCGAATATCCATTAATGGATAAGCAATAGAAGAAGAAGAAGATGCATGTTTGTAAGAAAAAAATCTGGACGCAGTAAGTGCGTTTTGGTAGCGAACTTTAATGAAATCCTTTAAATTTCAATAACTCAATTTGCTATTAACCTAAGGTTTGTTGGCTAGGAAACCAACTTTAAGTTTATTTTCGGAAAATTTTTGAACATTTTAAAACAATAAGTAGTTTTGATAAAATGTGGTAGATTGTTTCTACCGCATAGGCTATACCAGTAATCAGACTGATGCCTGCTCGCATTTGCTATTAAAAACATTTTAATGAAAATTCACTTCCATAACGCACTTGCTGCGTTTAGACTTTTTTAAATATAAAGTATAGTACTATTCTAGGAATAATTTTTGCTTTTGAAAAAAGCAGCAGCGTATTGTATTTTCATTTCAAATAGTACGCCAAGGTCATATTTATGTGGGTGCGGGTGGTTAAATGTAAAAATGTTTTTTTCCTCCTCAAATATGTGTATATAGCCTTAATTTAGACACACCAAATTTCATAAAAATAGATAATCTAGATCTTTTTTTTAAATAGCAAGATATGATTTTTTTGCACGCACGGAAAGCACATCTCCTTCTTAGCAACGGCACTATGAAAATGTAATCGGGATTAATAAGAAAAAATCGCAAAAAAAAGTTTCTTAAAAATTACCTTCGGTTGGATTTCATTAATCAATTTCTTATCAAGTTACCAATTGAAAAATTGTGATAGTATTTGCAGCTGCCAATTTTAAGCATTGTTTTCTGTCAATTATATGTAGTTTGTAATACTTTAGAGAGCTTCATATTGGAAAATAGAGAATTTATAGAAATGAATTATTATTATTATTATGGCAGAATTGAGCAAAAAGCTAAGAATTGATATATTAGTGATGTTGGGCTACGGTGACAGGAAGCTTTGTAAAGAAATGTGCATGTTTTTTCATGAGTCTGGCCACAAATTAATGAAGTGTATGTTTCCAGAACACTGAAAAAAATTAACGAAACTGGTAGTGTCAATGATAAGCCAAGAATAGGAAGACCAAAAACGGCTGTAGCTGGTAATAACGCATTAGATATATTGTTGTCTTTTTATTAAACCCACCATGTGTCTACAAATTAAGTTACTACATTACACAGCCTTTCAGAAAAATCTGTGCTAACTTTGCTAAAAAGGAAAAGAAAGAATTTCACCCATATAAAGTACAGCTAGTACAGGAACTTGTAGTTGGCGATTTTTAGAGGCGTGTTGAATTTTGTTATATTATGGCAAATTTAATGAGAAGCCGGACTTTAGTAGAAATGATCGTTATTGGTCTCAGCAGAATCCACATTGGATGCTGGAGGCTCAAACCCAACGACCACAAAAAAATTATGTATGGACGGGTATACTAGACAGTAGTAATATTGGGCGTTTATTTATTGAGGGAAATCTAACATCTGAAAAGTATTAAATTTTTTTAAGAGAAGAAATTATACCACAGTGGTTGCAGTGAGCCCAGTCAATGAAGTTTGGTTTGATAAATATGGAGCTCACAATCATTTTGGCAGACGCGTGCGGCATAATTGGATGAAGTTTTTAGAGAAAATTGAATCAGGCGCTGTGATGCACTTAAATGAACTGCTCGCCCTCTTGACTTGACGCCATGTGGTTGTTTTCTAAGGGTCACTTGAGGAATGTTCTCTACAGAGACAGACCATTAAATCTGGAAGACCTGAAAGCTATAATTGTTGGTCAAACAAGATGGATTGTGTATTCCAGGTTAATTAGTTTAATAAATTTCTTTGAAACGCGAGTTCAATTATGTATTGATAATGGACAGCATTTTGAACATTGAGTAAGTTGACAAATATTATTGCTGTTTTATTTTAGTTTTGTTTTGTCAGTCTCTTTTAGAATTAAAGTTAATAATTAAAGCTAGTTTGCCTATCATCTGCAGTGAGTGATTTTACAGCATTTGTTATGTTGCTTATGCGTACAGGTTGGTTTTAAGCGTGCTTCTGTTAAAAAAAACATTTTTGCGATCATCTGCATAATTACATTAGTTTTTTCTCCATTTTTTTCTAATTGAACCTAATTACATTTTTATAGTGGCGTATCAAGAACTAGACGCTATTTCCGAAATCGCGAAAAAATCATATCTTGCTATTTAAAAAGAAAGATTTAGTTGCCATAGCAACGAAATTGTTTACGCTATGATAAATTGAAGATCGTCACTTTGTAGCAAAAAATATGTCGAAAAGCTTTTAAGTTTTTTTTTTGAATAAGGAATATTTCTGTAAATACAAATCCATCCTATACTAACCCTATAAGTATATATATATATATATATATATATATATATATATATATATATATATATATATATATATATATATATATATATAAATATGTGTATGTAAAATAATATATAAACTAATGTTTCCATCCCAAATATGAGTTCTGTTTCATTTGAAGAATAGAGTAAATGTTTTCTATGAAATTTCCTAATAACTAATTTAACAATATCTCAATATTCTTTGAAATATAACATACTACATAAAAACCCACCGCTATCTGCTTTAGGGCCCAAGGAAAAATGATGTACCGTTATTCCCCGTCAACAACCCTTGCAGATGAAGCAGTAAAAAATAACAACAAAGACGCTATTTATAAAACCAGGGACAAGTCACTTGAAAACAGATTATTTACTACCTGCACGAGGTAAAAAAAATCTATATTTATCGGGACTTACACAAATTTTACCAAACAGTTGTCGGGCCTTACACAGAATTACGTCTGTTTCAAAAATTGACCACGGAGGTCGCTTTTATCAGTCACTTTTATAGGACCCCACAGTTTTAGTAACACGAACTCAAAAATACACACATGCATATAGTATGTATATCAGGACATCGTCAGAAAATTAGTTATTTATACTATTTAAGAGGTGAAGAATCCGAAAAACCACGTCTCTAAATTGTCGGGACGCGTGTATGGCCCGACAAGTTGGGAAGACCCGACAAGTCACGTCCATGCATGTGGTTTGTCCTCATAATTATACGGGCACAAACACACACACACACACAGACACACACACACACACACATATATATATATATATATATATATATATATATATATATATATATATATATATATATATATATATATATATATATATATATATATATATATTGTGAATTTAAAAAATATATAACATTCCTTAAATCTATATTTGTTCAGTTACATGCTATAACCAAAAGTCTGCTTTCGTAACATGGTTTGAGTCAATGTTAATTGGGGACCTTACCGTAAAATTGTATTGTTTTCAAAATATTTTGTTTACTTAAGCAGCATATATAGAATTGCTATGTAATACAGTGTAGCCGCATTGAAATCAACGCCAATAAATTTGAATTATTGAGAATATATTGTTTTTCCTGGATTTTTTATATAATATAAGAGTCAACTTTTATGTAAGTTTTTTCATTATCACTTTTGTTCCAGAGATATACAATATCAACCCCATGTAATTAACTTATCTTAATTTTAATTGAATTACACTTGTTTATTTTTTATAGGATTGTGATTTTGAAGGAATATAAAGTTTTTGGTAAGTAACTTTTTATTTCCGTAATAAAGTTTACCTGAAAATAATTGCCCTTGTCGTTTATAGGCAGTTTGCAGGCACTTCTAATTAAACTTTATTTTCTATGTCGGAAGTACACTGCAACTTAATTGTGTGCGTTTTTTTTAACGCCAGTCTGTTTCAGCGATAAATTTCACCTCACTATCCTGGAATTTTTGCAGAACTCCTGCCCTTTTGTACGTAGGTTAAGGACATTTAACGTGCCCAACATTGCATGGTAGAGTGAACCGACACTTTTGCGCCCCCTCCAAAGGACAGAGCGTGCAAACATTCAACTTGCTTAAACGCAACTCGATAAACTGTATGTTGTTAGACCACAATCACCACATATCGGCAACGAAGGGCAAATAAATATTCATCATTTGGTAACGTAGAATGCTACCCCCATCTCTTATGTTAATATTTTTTTATATGTGAACGACGGCCTGCAATAGGACGTGGACCCAAAACCTCTGCGTGATAATTGAGACCGTGTTTAACCAAAGTTTGATGATATCTATTTAACGATAACACGTTTCGCGAAGGAAGTCTTCAAGCAAATATTCATATTCAAAGTGACCCATTCATTATTATTTTGTAAAGGAAATAAATCACTCTAAAGTCATTAACATTAGAATTGCAAAAAAGTGAATTTATAGTCAAACGACGCACATCGCGCCTGAAAAAATACCCCACGGAGGTCTCAATTGTACACTGATTTAAAATACGCTTTCATCGGGGCTACATGTAAATGCAAATTTTGTTCCCATTGATCCGCATTATTTTTAGATTTCACAGCTTTTTTATCAGATACCGATTTTTAAATCTCCACCCGAAAACTAGTGTTAATAAACACATCTGAATCCCGCAATATACATACGCAACAGTCTAATTATGACAATCCTAACGTGGCAAGTCCCTTACGTTCGCGAATATTTTTTTTTAACGTCGGTCTCTTCTCGCGGCTATGGTCAATCACCGACGCCAGGGAGCAGTTTTACCTCAATACACTGCAATTTTCGCCACACCCCTGCCTTTTTGTAAGAAGAGTATGGATAATAAATGTGCCCAACATTGCATGCTACCCGGGACCGACTGCTCTGCACTTTTTACGAAGGGCGGAACATGCACAATCTCACAACTGCTTAAACACAATGTCACAACTTCAGATAATGTTAATTTTACAGTATGTACTGAGAAAGTTAGAGAGTGTCCTACTGGAAACCTAATCCAGTATCCTTGGGTTTAGAGGCACAGGTTCTTACCAATGGACCACGGAGGCCTCACGTTAGATGTGTTTTGACCAGAGTAGATTCCGGTCCAAAGTGATGCCCAGTTGCCTATAGCTGCCAGCTATGTTGCCTCCATAGCTGTTTCTCTTATGTGCAGAAGGTGTCTCCAGTCTGTGGCGTGTAAATATCCTTACTGCCGATTCTTCTAAACTGACTTTAATGATTACGTGCATTTTTCTTATAAATTTGGAGTAACATAAATGCAGATGTCGTCAGCATAACTTAACAGCGCGAAAGGTTCAAATTAATATAATTTCAAAACCTTTAAACACAAGGTATATTTATTTGCTACTGTGAAACAAATTGAATGTAGCAATACTTTTTATCAAGTAGCTGCTACAAACACTTTCTGAAATTATATGAAATATTAAAACACTAGGAAGGTAATGTTTTTCAATTTGTCTCTAGTCAGAACAACACAGCACGGTATTGCAAAATCGGTAATGATCAAGCTTTTGTGGCTAAGAGTTAATAGGCTACAACAATTCCCATAAAGTAAGGCAGGTTCGTTAAGGTATGGTTTTTAGTACATTTAATTTACAAGGGTAGTTATTGATATTTAGTTAGCCTGGAACCTTTTTAGTGAGCCAAACTGAATTTACTTATTATCGTAACAAGCAACTTGTTTTATTAATAAGCTGTCAAAATTTGACGCGAATTAACAACACTTGTACTTAGGTTGCTTTTTTAAAAAATTTATTAAACTACTTAAACTATTTAACAACAAACTAGCATAGTTACTGCCTAAATTAATACTGAACAAATATTACACAAAACAGTGGCTTTATATAATAATCCGATAAGTGTTCGTTGCAGGTTCTCACGAGAACATGCAGATCTAGCTTCCTCTGATTTCGCACTGCTGGCACTATCTGCAACGGTCGGCATAATTCGTAGAATCTGCTTATGAGAACTGCTGCATGCAAATTTAACTTGATACCATCTACGTGACATATCGTGAGAAGCCATGTGTTAACTCCTCCCCCCATTAGAGGACGGAACTTTTGGGTTTCGAAATTCTTAAGGGATTTTCCGCTTCTGCTTTGCTTCTTTCATTCTGCTGGGCACATCTTCTTTTGACAAAAACTGTAATAAATATTGTTGCTAGAAGGATTAGTATAATGTAGAGTAGGATCGTCCAAACACTTGTGTGGTACAACGGGAGTCTAATTTTGTTGGGAATTCTACTTTTTATAGACTGCAGCTGAGCCCTGATGTTGCTTACGTCGTGCAAAGGGACGTTTTCCAGTTCCATTGCTGGCAATTCTTCTATGTTCATTTTGCTTTCTGGATCTTCTTCCAACTTTGGTAAGGAGAACAATTGTTGTGTCTCAACTGAGCTCTGTACTGTACTGTATCGTTTACCACCAATCGACAACTGACATCTTGGTTTGAGTGTCACCATATACGTGCCTTGTATAATTTGTGTGTTTTCTTCTCCCGAGCATTTGATTGACATCTTGGTTTCCTTTGGAGCCACCACCATAAACTGTGTGTTGCCATATTTGGAAACGATAGTCCTGGTAATTTTTACAGTCTCTTGTTCGCAATTATTGATAGGCTTTTGGAAATTAATTAGCCTAACTTCACAGGGAGGATCTTCACTGACATCTGCTATTGTATCTTCTGTACAGACATAGATCTCGTTCGTAAGCTCCTGGCAGGGGTTGTTTCTGAAGGCGTATTGTTGCTCATTTAGGATAAGGTACTTGGATCGAGGTATTATCATTGAGAAGCTGTTAGGATTGGTTTGTATAGGTAGGGAGTACAGTTGGTAGTAAATATAGTCAGATTTGTCTATTAGTGGAATATCAATTTGGAATATAATTTTATATCCAGTTTGGATAGACTTGATTTTGAATAATTTTTCATACAAAGATAAGTCATTCTTGCTTACTAATCTAGATTGTGAAATGTATTTTTCTATTACAGGAAGCTCTTGAATAATGAATTTTGGTTTGATGATAGAAGTGTGAAAAGTATTTAATTTAGAGAACGTTATAGCATTTTCAGTTGTTAATATTATCGATTCTATGACGTTAAATAGGTTAGCGATTTCAGTCAACAGTTCTAGAATATGTGCTCGCTGGAGAACAGGCATAATATTAGTAGCTAAATCTTTAGTAATGTTTTGAGTGCTAACATTCTTTTGACAAGTTCTTTTTGATTATGAGTTAAAGTATTTACTGTTTTTGGAAAAATATAAAATATTTTACCAACAATAATGATGTAATAATATGGGTCCGATGGCAGTATTGTTTAAACTGAAACGAGTGTTTTCCTAATTGAATTTTGACGAAGTTTAGACGTGACTTTGTCTAACGATTTTGATATGAATCTTTATAATATTTTACTATCATTGTTATTATTGTTATTATATTATATAGGGTTAACCTATTTCGTGTACTTCCCATCGTTATGTTTCACTAAGTCCTGTAAAATAATCGTTCTAAGGCAGAACAATTTAAAGTCTGACTTTTAAACCTGTAAGCAATACACAGTTGTCCATCCGTGGATTATCTTCACCAAAAAAAAAATTTTTAATTACGTAATGTACTGTTTAATTACTGATTATAATTTTAACAGGGTAATAACCTTAAAATTTATTATACATATATATTTTTTTTTTGACAATTTTAATCATGAGCTTAGTTATTTATATTAAAATTTGGTGTTTTTCCTTCAAGATCGTTCCTTGTGATTTTAGTCACTTGTTCTTGCTGCTAGGAACTTGAGGCGTAATGTCCGTAATGTGATATTATTAGAATAATTTGGTCCTGTTTCAAGAGTAGAATTGTTGAGTACGGTCCTCAATATACATTTTTATCTAATGTTTATATATTTGTGGATTTTTTTTTTTTACTTGTTACGATAAGTGTATTTTTACGTCATATTAGTCAGTCTCTTAAGTCCTGTCTCGTTGTCATTTATCCGATTTTCGAGTTTTTAATTTATTTAGGTAATATAATTCGATTGTTTATTTAATTTGCTTAATATAAACAGATTGTATTCTTTTTTGTTGCAATATTCACAAGTCCTAATATAATCTTTAATTTTCTTTCTCATTTTTGAAAAAGAGAATTTGTCTTTCATATCTGCATAGGTTTCATCTATGTTTCGATGTCGCTTTTTAGTCTCATGAGAAAACATGATTTTGTGTTTAATTTCTGATGCTGTTTCTAATTCTTCCAAATTGGGTATTTGTGTTTCAGAACTATTAATCCTATTGGAATTTTTAATTTTTATGGGGTTTGTTTCCAAAATACTCATTTTATTTATTGCGAAATTTTGTTTATTATTAAAATTAGATGTTCCTACTTTAGGTTTTGCTTTGCTGATTATGTGTTTTGCTGTATTTAACCCAGTTTTTCCTGTATTATCGTACTGGGATAAAGCTTCATTCTCATATTGTTCTTTTACTGTTTTCTTACCTTGTGCATTATTTGAGTGCTTACTTGACTTATTAGTAAAATTTAACTGGTTTTTTCTTCTTTTTTGTACATCCTGTATATTATTTAAACTAATATGATCAGTCTCCTCATTACAATATACGTTTGTAGTGGGAACTTCACCTAAACTGCTATGTGGGCTTTTGTTTAATTGAATTATCTTGTTATTACTGGCAAACCAAGAATGTACATACCTCATAATGCTATCATTGTCCTGTTGAACTATATTCGTTGGTTTTGATGCATCAGCCAGGTCAACAGAATGCATTTGTCGACGGTCGCTTGCGTAATTGTCGAAGTTCAGGTTTAAATTATTTCTATAGTCATTCATTATCTCCTTATAAATACAACTACTATCACTACCCTTCTTAGGAACATTACCTGTTTGAACATATACACTATTAATATCTCCTATCGATTGTCCGTAGACGTGCCTGCTATAGGAAAATTTTGATCTTCACGATCGTAAATTTCGGAAGGTGTATTAATCTCATGGGTAAATAGTTCGTCAGAATTAAACCTTGTTCCGGGAACTGTAGATCTTTGCTGATTAGCAGGGAAGTTATTTCTTCTTGACTCTGTTGAAAAATTATTGGAATGTCTTGTAAACCTTGTGTTGCCACTCGAAGTATCCATGGGTTCAGGATATCTGTTTTGGAAATGTTCTCGTGGGTTTTCTGGTTTAAAAGAGGGCGGTCTAGAAAATTGTGAATTCTGATTATTTTGGCTTTGATATTGGGAAGTATTCCTAAATTGTGAAGTTTGATTATTTTGGCTTTGATATTGGGGATTATTTCTAAATGGTTTCTGAAATTGCATAACTGGAAAGTTTTGGGGAGTAGAACGATTGTTAAAAGACCTGATTTGTGGATTGGGGTTTTTATTATTTGGCGATGTATAATTGCCTGATTTAAGAAATTTCCTATCTCTGTACTCGTAATTTTCTTCCAAAACTATAAACTTAAGAGCATCTTCAATAGATGCGGGTGCAGTGGATCTTACTACCATTCCTAGAGGGTTTCTAAGTCCCCCGAGGAACGCTTTTAATGTTTGTTGAGCGTAAATTGCTCTTTTCACTTCTAATATTTGTTGATTGTCTTCATTACAAATTAAATTAGAGACCAGAAGTTGTTCAATATATCTACACCTATTACTAAATGTTAAAGCATCCTCATTATGTTTCTGCTTGAGTGTTAAAAGTTCGCTCAAAAGACTAGTGTCGTCTCGTTGGTCCGTGAAGTTTTGCACTATAGCTTGTCTTAGGTCTTGCCAATTATTAATAATTTTTGTGCTAATTATAAGTCTAGCTTGACTGGTTAATTTTGACTGTATAAAATTAACTAAAAAATGATTTAAATATAATCTTTCATCTTCAGCGTTATAAAATGTGTTCATAATGAGATCGCATGCCTTAAGAAAGTTACCAACATTTGCCGGTTCCCCATTGAACTCAGGTATCATCTTTAAATAGAATTCACTAAAGTTGTTTACTATATTGTTAGCTTGGGCCATGTTTATGTTATTTTCTGCGGTACTAATTAAGTTACTATCAATTTGTTCTACAAGACTAATACTATTACTATCACGAGTTAAATTATTCTGAACTTCCTGTTTAACAATATTATTATCTAAATTATTTTCTTCAGGAATGACTTGTAAGTTATTTGCAAAATTAAACTGGTTAAGTCTGCTTATTAATTCATCAATATCCGACATATATTCACACACATATGACAAAGGAACACAGAAAATATAGGAGAGCAACTTACAGTAATAGTAGGAACCAGATGACCATTTGTTCTTCTTAAAAAACCAAGGAACCAATATTCTTTTGTTGTCTTAGGTTGCTGGGAGATCCGTCACCGACTGCGCCAATTAACAACACTTGTACTTAGGTTGCTTTTTTAAAAAATTTATTAAACTACTTAAACTATTTAACAACAAACTAGCATAGTTACTGCCTAAATTAATACTGAACAAATATTACACAAAACAGTGGCTTTATATAATAATCCGATAAGTGTTCGTTGCAGGTTCTCACGAGAACATGCAGATCTAGCTTCCTCTGATTTCGCACTGCTGGCACTATCTGCAACGGTCGGCATAATTCGTAGAATCTGTTTATGGGAACTGCTGCATGCAAATGTAACTTGATACCATCTACGTGACATATCGTGAGAAGCCATGTGTTAACTCGCGCTAAGGTTAAATAATAACAAAACTGTAAACCTTTGATAACGGCATGTGTACGAAAAAGTATGATTTAGATAAAAACAGTTTATGTCATTTATTAGGTATTTATATTTGAATGCGTTACCGGTTAAAATTTTTTTGCGGATATGGTAGAAACATTTGATGATCAATGCCAATCTGTGCCACTATTAAACACTAGGTTGCCAAACTCATAAGCAGACGTTCAACTGTCAGAATGGGCACCGCTACGGCATACCAATTTATATGATTTCTCCGAAGACATTGACTCGCGCCTGCGGACACCCCGCCGCGAACCCCTTCAGCAGAGTCATTCCCGCGAGTGAGGTGAACACCGCCCTATCCCTGAGCATGGAACCGATCCACCTGCAGCAGGTTTCCTCTATTCCCTGCTCCCTGCTGCCAATACCGATCCAAATGAGGTGTTGCTGAAAGCCCCTATATGTCTAGGAAGGCCCCCAGCACCACCTCCCTGTTCTCCAGCGTATTCTCTAGTTTCAGTGCTAGTTAGTGCAATGCTGTTTCTGTTGAGACTCCTACTCTGTATGCGTATTGTCCGCGGTGTAGAGGATATGCTTCCAGTAGACCGCGCCCCTAATGTGCCGATCGAGCAGTTTTTCCATTGTTTTTTAGCAAGAAGGACATAAGACTTATTGGCCTCAGCGACTTTGTCTGGTCTGTTGTACGCCCAGGTTTATGAATAAATACAACCCTGGCCAGTCTCCATGCCCTCGGAATATACCCCAGAGCCAGGCTGGCCCTAAAAAGGAGGGTAGGCGCCGCCGCCACTATGTCTATACCCTGTTGGAGCATAATGGGCATTATTCCATCGATTCCAGGGGATTTGAATGGCCTGAAGCTGTTAATGGCCCATCTGATTGTGCTCCAAGTAACCATAGTATTTACTTTGGTTTCTCGATTAACCCTCGTCTTATTTTAATTGACTGCCTTATTAACTATTTGATTTACGACTCTATTCTGCTGATTAACCTGAAAATTATTAGCAAATAAATAGTGGTCAATAAGTGAGTTATCTGTTACAATCTTTAGCTTATCTACGTAAAAATAAAAACAAAATCTCAATTTGAATTTAATGTTATAGTAAAATTTCGGTATTTTAATTACTTGTTACGATTATTATATTTCAGTGTTACTAATGTGTTTTTGTCCTATTAGTCAGTCTCTTACGCCGTGTCTCGTTTGTGGTTTATCCAAAGAGGTTGTATATGTTAGAGGGAACAAAGCCGAGTTTGCAGCCTGTCGATTTCCCACTCTTGTCACCGTCCAATCACAAACAAAATTTTGAATAACGCGCTAATGTGTTTTGTTTTGATTCGTTCCCCCAACCGCTCTTGAAGTTATTGTCAGCTGTCAACAAGTATTTGAAGTGTTTGTTGATTTGCGATTAGAGGTTATCTTGTGTGTTTTGCCGTTTTTTAGCAGTGTTTTAAGAGTGTAAAAGTTAAAAAATGCCAAGGTGTATTGTGAAGAACTGTATGTACAATAAAAGTGCCAATTATGAAAAGGATAAAGCAACTGTGCATTTATTTCGGTAAGTTGTTTACATGTCTTCTGTTTCCTTGTTTGGCGCCAAATGTTTATTGGTTTTCACAGGTCCGTATTTACACATTGTATTGCTTTTGTTAAATCTATAGCATTTATTATTGTCAATTGTGTTTTTTTAAGAAATAAAATCTTAATAATGCATTATTTATTGAATATTTGTAATGAAATTAAGCATGTTGTTTGGCAATTATTATTTGAATTAGATGTATTTACCTATGTAGTTCCAGTAGAAGTAGAAAAAAAGTAGAATAGTTTCGTTTTATCTATTACTGCATCTTTCTAGAGGTTCAGTCACTGATAAAGTAGATAATTCGAGATATTATTTTCAGATTTCCCAAAGCTGGTGAAAGATACGAGGCTTGGAAACAAGCATTAAATTTAAGCGATGAAGATATTTTTATGAACTCAAATGTGTGCGATTTACATTTTACTGAGGAATCTTATTATCTTATCTTATTTGAAAAATCACCTTTTGCAGTACACTTAAAAAAAAGTTCTATACCTGTATTGGTAAGTACTGAATCAAGGTTATTAATTTATGTAACTATTAGTAGTGATATATATATATATATATATATATATATATATATATATATATATATATATATATATATATATATATATATATATATATATATATATATATATATATATAGCCAAACAGCGGTTTTTCAATGGCACTGCTATCAGTGATGGCTATTTTTAAATAACAGGGACTTTAAACAGCTACTGTGATTGTGGTTTAGCCATTTACAATGCTGCATGTGCGTATGCTATTATTTTAAACACTTACTTGTTAGTGTTAACCGCTTAATTGTAACCACAATATGATCTTCAGATAGCTTTTAAATTATATTAATTTTAAAACTACTCAGATTTTTACTATTAATAGAAGTTCTATAAAATTAGCATATTACAAGAATATACGATGAGAGAAATCTACATATTATTTTTATTTTAATATAATGAAAAAGTTGGAAGGCATATATATGCTACAGTTCGGTGCTGCTTTAATTTTAGATTCAGCAGGTTTTTCCATGATATAATGACTTACAAGATATATGATATTGCGCATATGCCCCGTCCCCTCCTATTATGATATCACATGGTGAGTAACGTTATAGAAGGCCAACTACACACTTAACACAAAGTCATTCGCAATCAAAAAGTTTCTATACGTCAGTTTAATGTGGTTGAAGTTACATTCCACTTCGTCGCCTATATTGTCTTTTTCAGATAATATAGAACGCAGCACATAATTTAATCTTTTTCATTTTTATATTACATATATATATATATATATATATATATATATATATATATATATATATATATATATATATATATATATATATATATATGCACAAGTGAAGTATAATAATTAAGGGGAGCCCTGAATTAGCATTGGTGATACACAAACTTAAAAAGTAGAGAAGACGTTCGTAGACATTTACAGGGGGCGTTAACATTCATAAACTTGATTTGATCATCATGTCACATAATCATAGTATAGTATTCTGATCTTAAAAAATTACTTCCAACTGTATGCACTCAAATATCAGTAAAATACCTAATTTGTTAAGGGGTTGTGATGAAACGTCAAACTCCACTGTACGACAGCATATTATTATTGCATTGGACTCACCACATGACGCCATGCGCGTGACGGTTCTAAAAATAGTCTCATTATCATATCTCGCGTTATTTGTATCATGAGTTTTTCCTTTTCTACCTATAAGAAAAGGAGAAATGTTGTATTCTAATACTGGCGAGAAGGAAAGTATACAGATACTTCTACTCGCTCGCACAAACTGCGATTGCGTGTATTATGAATACAGCAATTGCTGTTTGTCATGGACTTTTTAATATAAGGTGAATTTCATAGAAATAATTACTCTAATGATTTGTGTAAATCTCGGTTTTCACAATCGCTGTTGTTTTGTGTTTTAATAACAGCTGCTAACAGCGATCTTTAAATAGAAGCGATTAAATCACCGGTAGCTATATATCGCTCATCTCTAGTAACTATGCTACTAATTACATTCACGTAATGTATTGTTATGATATTTATCGTAATTTAATTAGCCCTGCAAATTTACATTAATGGTATTCGTTTCAAATTTATTTATGCAGGTAACAAACAAGCCATCAACACAAGTCGTTTTTGGCGAGCAGCCAATGACTGATATAACTGCTATCAATGTGCCATTTGCAGCTGACCCGTCAACTAGTACTTGGTCTGGTAGCAATGTACCTGTAATGGATTATTCTCGGCCATCAACAAGTGCTGGTTTTTATGAAGAGAAAACTGTTGTAGAGGTACCGCAAAGATCGTTTAGTAGTTTAGGATTTGCTGAAAAGAAAACACCTTCAATGCCACCCATTTTGAAGGACATGGTGAGTTAAATTCAGTTTTTGCCGTTTATGAAATCAGTATAATTTTAAAAAACCTAATATGTTATTCCATCACATTTTATGTGGTGTTTAAGTTTGTATAGTCCATGATTAAATAAGTTAGAAACAACTGTTTTGCAATTTATCTCAACCACTATTAACCAAAATGTGTTGTTGGAAATTTTGTTTATATATTCATTTTACTTGAGAAAATAAATGGTTTATCATTGAACATTTTTTATAGGTTGTTACACCGCACAAACGTAAACTGAAGAAGCAGTTATTCGATGCACGAAAAAAAATTAAACGGCTCAGCAGTAGTGTTCATCATTATAAGGAGAGAACAGCAACCCTTGCGAATATAATCAAACAACTAAAAGGTAAAGTAACTGACGAAACATTAGAAACATTAATGCAAATATGACCTAATGAAGAATTTTTACAAAGACAATTAGGTCGTAAACATAAGTATGAAAATCAACTTAAAGCTTTTTCTCTTACGCTGCATTATTACTCTCCCAAAGCTTACAGTTTTGTCAGAAACACATTTAACTCGGCTCTTCCTCATCCAAAAACTATATCTAGATGGTATCAAAGCGTTAATGGGGAAGCTGGTTTTACGTCAGAGGTGTTCAACTTATTAAAGTCAAAATCAGAAAGCACAGATGGAAAACTTATATGTTCTTTAGTCATAGATGAGATGGCAATTCGCCAACATATAGAATGGGATGGGGTAAAATATTATGGGTTTGTAGATTTTGGTACAAATCTTGAAACCGATTGTAACCCTGTAGCCAAAGAAGCTCTTGTTTTTATGCTTGTTAGCATTAATTAATCATGGAAGCTTCCTCTTGGATATTTATTAATCGACTCTTTAAGGGATACACAAAAACAAAATTTGGTATTACAGTGTTTAACGCTACTAAATGAGTCTGGCATATACGTGGTCTCAATAACTTTTGATGGGGCAACAAATAATCTAACGTTAGCAAAAGAACTTGGCTGCGATTTGAATTGGAGGAACATTAACTCTACGTTTGTTGATCCTAGTTCAGGTAGCAAAAATTGCAGTCTTTTTTGATCCATGTCATATGATCAAACTGATAAGAAACACATTAGGCGATAAAAAATTAATAATTGATGAGAATGGGGAAAATATAAAGTGGGATTATTTAGTAAAATTAAATGAGTTACAGGATCAGGAGGGCGTTCATTTAGCAAATAAATTAAGAAAATCGCATATATTTTATACAAACCAAAAAATGAAGGTTAAATTAGCCACACAACTTTTTAGCCACTCAGTGGCACATTCTTTGGAATATTGCAATGAAGTTTTACATCTTGAGGAGTTCAAAGAATGTGAGGGAACTGTGAAATTTATCTGACTTATAAACAATTTATTTGACATTCTTAATTCTAGAAATTTAAACAATTAAGATTTTCAGAAAGCAATAAATGCAGAAAATTTTGAAAACATTAATGTATTTTTAAGAGAGCTATCACAATATTTAACGTCACTTAGGATAATTGATGGACCGCTTCTGTGTGAGAGTGGTAGAAAAATGGGTATAATTGGCTTTTTATTTTGCATACAAAGTTTGCAATTTGTTTATAAAACTTTAATTGCCGACAATAATTTTTTGCTGTATTTTCCCACTTACAAAATCAGTCAGGATCATATTGAGCTTTTTTTGGGCAAATTAGATCCATGGGAGGCTATAACAATAACCCATCAGCAAAGCAATTTAAAAGTGCATATAAAAGGATGATGGTGCATCTTGAATTAAAAGATTCATTCAAAGGAAATTGTATCCCTTTGGAAACAATTCCTATTCTGTCACCCATTGAGGTAATAAATAAAACTTGTGGGCGAGAACGAATATCTGAAGAACCAGATGAAGACATGAGTCAAATAGATAATTTTGACGACGACACAGTTCTTGAAATATTAGATATCAATATATCAGAGTTTAAGAAAGAAGTCGTGACATATATATCTGGCTATGTAGTAAGGAAAATAACAAAAGCTCTGAGATGCGAAGAATGCGCGGGTGAACTTGTTGGGGAGAGGTCTGCGTTATTAACATCGTTTATAGATCAGAAAGACAAAGGTCAACTCCTCACATACCCATCTGACGATGTAATATCTATTTGCACTATTGCAGAAAAAGTTCTTCAAACATACTTAAATGAATCTGCGGTGATTATAAATGTAAAGGAAATAAACATGCGAATATTAAAAACTATAATAAACCAAAACAGCATATTTAAAAAACTTGAAGTTCACTTTCGAGAACAAAATCTTTTGACTTGCCATTATGGCCATCTCATTAAACTAATATCATCTATGTATGTTTCTATTAGAATACATCATTATAACAAAAATCTATTTGATAAAAGTATAAGTTTAAGGGCTGTTTATAACAAACTTCTCTTATTTAAGGGCCAATAATTCAGTGTACATTTCAAGTACTCGTATGTCCTTCAAATAATGTTATCGGGAAGTTATTATGTCTTATAATATGACCAATAAATTTTAGCTTCCTCTCGATTTCTTTGAGCAAGCCTCTTTATTCTTTCACCTCTCCTAGCACACTTTGAAGCGTCTTTCTATCAACCTGCACTGTCTTTGACATTTTTCTTGTCTACATTTCAAAAGCTTATATTCTCTTCATATCCTGCTTAACTACAGCCCAAGTTTCCGCCCCATACATTACCATACTCCATACACGTACGACTTGCATTTGTTCCTCATGTACAGGTTAAAATGTTTATTAGTGAGAACAGTACTTTGGTTATTGAATGCTTGTTTTGCCATCGCGATCCTCTTCAGACCTTTCCTACACTTACCATCATCTGTGATAATACTTCCAATCAATTATTTGAAATAATCTAATAAATCAAGCGTCATGTTATAAGATTTAAAAGCTACTTTTGTATTTGTATAGGTATTCAAAATTTGTGAAATGCACACGTAACGCAATCTACATCGATCAAACTTCTAGAAATTTTAACACCCGATACAAAGAACATATTTTTGCATTTAGAAATAACCATGCTGACAAATCTACATTTGCAAAACATATTATTGATACCCCACATAGACCCACAGTAAATAACGGCATAAAACCACAACTTTTTTGTCATGACAAGTGTAAACTAGACTTGTTTTAAGCTTTAGAAGTAAAAAAGCATATACACGACAATATTTAGGATTTCTGAGATATTCTTCTTCCTAATTAAATAAATCAGACAACACAAATCTAACTATTTTTTCCAAAAAGTTGTTATAAGACATGATGTGTGTCGATATTTTCATTGTATAGTCTGCTTTATTAATGTGTTTGTTTAGTTATTTTATTGTTGTAATTGTTATTATAGTTATTACTGTTATAGGTTTCTTCTATGTTAAATATTGATATACATCACATAGCCATTTTAAAGGCGTCATCCGTCATATTTGTTTTATTTTATTTTCACTTTTAAAGATTTTTTTGATTATAACATCATAAAATAGCAACAGATCTTTATTTGTAATTGTCATGATTTCGTATTAATTCAAATTTTTTCTGTCTGAGGATACTATCAAGCAGCAAAACCAGTAACAGAGACGTTGAAGAACATCTAGAATTCAGAAGGGCCACTTGCTCCAGTTAGCTTACGCGCTGGCTACGTCCTTCACCTACAAAAACGAAAACCAACAGTGAAGCCAGAGAAGTAGTCTCCAAGTCTGTATGAAGTATGGACCAGTTTCACGAAGTAAGGGCAACAGCAATCAATGAAATTAATCTCTATTTCTTTAAAAAAGACAAGGAATGTTAACATTAATTTGTAAACAGTACAATGTACTTTATGTTGTATTTTCTTCTGTTGTTGAAATAAAAACTATTATTATTTATCCAACCTTTTGAATATAAACCTTTATCCAATATATTCATCCAACAATTTATCCAACCAATAACCCAAAAAATATTTCACTGATTTGGAGAAAATTTTGGAATTACGCTTATTTTGCTAATGGCTTGGATGAGTTCGTTCATCAGATCTTAACACATAGTTTTTCCTAACAAAAAATTAAATATATTTTTTTTAAACGCAATAGCTTTCAAATTGTTTAAGTGATTGGAACGAAAATTTACAACTTAAAAGAACATACAGAGATGTGGTTGTGTACCAATTTTCTCTTTTGATCAAAGAAAAATGAAGTTATTCGAAATTAATAATAAAATAATCCTCGACATCACTTCAAATTCTGTAATGCAATATCTACAATGTTGGACAAAGGCAGAGCAATACAGCTACCTGTACTGTTATGCTATTTAAATAAATTGTAGATAAAATCGAAATAATGGAAGTCACAACCTTTGCCAGATGTCAAGATGTTGCTGACCGGGGTTGCCCGATCTTCAGAAATTTCATGTAGTGAAACCTTTCATGTATAAACATATGAAATTTTTACAACTTCTGATAATAAAGAAAACATTTTATAAAATTTAATTTTATCAGTCAGTTAAAAAATACTGTATTTAATACCTGCAAATTTCGAATTACCCATTTCTCATGATTTTTAACTTAGGTATCCCTCCGATCATAATTTACTCTATCCGACAACTTTGTTAGACTGCGTCTGTGCTGAAGCTCAGCTGTCATTTGTCATTGTGTGGTAGTGTTATTTATTGACAATATCAAATTGGAAATTTAGGACAGTAGAAACAGACACCATAAACAAAGAAGAAATTGGAAATTTAGCCTCTAGTGTAGGTTTTTGACATGATACCATTACTAGAGAGATATGATAATGTGGCAGCATAATAATATTATGCTATTGCTGTGGTACAGTCAGTTTGGCGTTTCATCACATCTCGTAACACACCAGCTGTTGTGTGCATACAGTTAGATGTAATTTTTTATTATCAGAATACTACTGTAACATGATGAAATCAAGTTTATAACTGTTAACATACTGTAAATAATTTCTCCACTTTTCAAGTTTGTGTCGCTGCAATGTTAATTAGGGGTTCCCTTAATTATACGCATATTGTGCTTATAAATGTAATATAAAAATAAAAAAGAAATAAAAATACAAGTGAACCTATTTAATTTAGCTCTGTATTCTACATTATCTGAAAAAGACATTATAGGCGACGAAGTAGAATGTAATTTCGGTAAATTTGCAGTTGACTGCATGAGGGTTTTAGATATTTTTTTCCAGCAACATGCTTAGAACCTTCCTCGGCCACAAGACAAATTTTCTGGCAAACAACCCCCAAGAAAATTAAGAGACTTTGAAAACACGCGTTTTTCACATTTTACAGCAATACCTCCTTTAAACCCTGTCTACCCCATATTCGCCCAGGTCCAGCAACCTTCTTGGGGGTTGCTCACAAGAAATTTTTCTTGTGCTTTATGCTTTGAAGGTAGTTGTATGCATGCACAAGGGGAAGGAGAACCCCCCGAATTTTTGGGTGAGGAGCAGAAACCCTCTTCCTCCTGGGGGTTCTTCTCCTCCATGCATACAATCACCCTCAATGCATCAACCAAAGGATTTTTTTTCCAGCTTTCTAGTGTATTTTTCTAGAGTATATTTCCTGTTTATCAATTGCTTTGTTTGAGTTTTGTATCCAAATTACTCTATAAATATATGTCATAGATCATGTTTTTGCTTGTCCTTCTTTACCTTGTTTTACTGTTCCTAATTAAATAAATTAATTTTCATAACTTTCAATATAAGGCTAAATCTTACAGCTTATATAAATATATTATTTAATATTGTTATGAAAATTCACTATCATAACGCACTTGCTGCGTTCCGAACCTTTTTAGGTTACCTATTTATACAAAAGCTTAAGAAATTAATGAATAAGCATTACATTTCAATGATTGAATAATTTCAGTTTTATTTCTAACCAAACTAAAAATTCCTAAATACGTCCCTGACGTTTCTCCCACTTAAGTCACCGAACTCCGCCCAGTTAGGAAAAGTGTACAGGCTTCTTGTATTGCAAAACTGCACCTTTGTTACCTCTATCCCTTACAACCTCTTTGGGTTTATCCGATAATCGATATTTGATTTAACTAAGTGATATAATTGGAGTGTTTGTTTAATTTATTTAGCAGGAACGGCTTGTTGTCTTCCTTGGTACAACATTCGCATGTTTTGATGTGATCTTTAATTTTTCTCTCCATCTTTGGAGAAGAGAACTTACCTTTTATATTTGAATATGTTCCCTCGACATTTCTATGGCTGTTCTTTCCTTCGTGGCAGAACATGATTTTTTCCTTAATGTCGTCTGCGTTTTTAATTATCCACTTTTGGTGTGTTTGCTTTAGAGCTAGTGGTCGGTTTTGAATTTTCTGTTTCTTTTTCTTCCTCGTTTATACTTATAACTTCCTCTTGTTTGTTTACCTTGTTTATCTTTGATTGGTTTTTAATATTTCTGGAATTTATATAATTATCATGCACTTCAATTAGATTGTTACCTAATGTATTATTTTGTGTAGTCCTCGTTTGAATCTCTTCTCTAGGAGTAATAACCGTGTTAAAATGTGCTTTAGTAACTGGTATAAGTTTATTAACTTTAACTGGCTAGATTCTCTTATTGTATTCTGCACACATTGAATTTACATACCTCATTATACTATCTGCATTGCTAGCTTCTTGCTAAAATTTAACCTGCTTGTCGTCTGAGTCGACGTAATTTATTTGTTGACCTTTACCTACTGGGCTGTTAAATTTTGCTGGCTTGTTATACGTATTCAAGTTTACACGAGTATCTTTCATACCTTCATGATATTTACAACTACTACTCTTACCCTGTACGTTACTTCGTTCGTTACATACTTGGACATTTGAATAATTTATTTTTAACTTATCTAAAGATACGCCATATGCGTTGGCGTTATCCTCTTGTCTATTATTTCTTGCCACATCTTTTATTTTAAAATTATTATTATTACTATTACTGAGTGTATTACTTACTGAAAAGTTTAAATAATTAAGATCTACTATCTGTTGTCCCTTAACTGACTGGTTATTTAAAATTTTGATAGTATTCATTGTAATGTTCCGCTACAGATAATTCGTGATTCATTGTATTGCAATTTGGTTCATTATAAAAATCTGTTAAAGGTAATTTTTGATTTATTTCACTAAAATGTGTCTCATCATCATAAAAATCAGTATTGTGCAATTGTTCCCTACTTGATTGGGGTACGTTCCTTCTAAATTGAATCGAACTTTATGGATTAAAACGAGAATTTGAACTACTTACAGACATTGGTTGTGGATATTGCCTATTATTAGGGTTATTCCGACTGTAATTAGGGCGTCTAAAGTGATTTGGTTGGGCATTTTGTATGCGTATTTGCAAGAAATTAGGTTTGTTTTGATTATAACTCTGATTATTTTGATTGCTTTTTTGGTTATAGGGTCTAAAGTTTGGCTGGAATGGCCTCTGAAATTGCATATTACTAAAATTTGGCTGTTGTTGTCTTTGATAGAACGGTCTCTGTTGTTCCTCATGTTTATTTGTGTGGTACTGTTCCCTATGTAGAGCTCTGTCTCTATATAGATATTCGCAATTTTCTCCTAAAAATATAAATTTCAACGCCTGTTCAATGCTTGGCGGGCTAGTTGACCTTAAGATGATTCCTAGACGATTGCCTAATCCTCCGAAGAATGCCTCTAGTATCTGTTGCTGATATATCGTCATTTTGAGCCCTTGAATGGCTTCATTGTTATCTTTCGAGATAAGATTTGAAATTAATAATTGTTCCATATATCTGCACCGGTTGCTAAATGACAATGCATCTTCCTTCTGTTTTTGGTTTAACTGTAACAGTTCCCCTAATAATCTCGGATCATCTCTTTAGTTTGTGAAATCTTGCACTATAGCTTTTTTAAAATCGATTCCCTAATTAGTAATTTTAGTATTTATAATTAGTCTTGCTTGTCCTGTCAATTTAGTCTGCACAACGGTTTAGTAAAAAATGATTTAAGTATAAATTTTGATCTGCCACGTAGAATTGATTCAATACTAAATCTACAGCTTTCAAAAAAATTCCCTCATTTGTCAGTCAAATTCGGGGATTGCTTTTAAATAAAATTCTTTGAATTTATCTGCCAAGTTTATATTATTATACTCGAAATTATCTGCACAACTAGGTATTTTGTAATTATTCCCACCGACACTTATCTGTCCTAATATATATATTCTAAGTATACTAAATCTGTTATTTCTTCGTCTGAGCAGAAATAAAATTATCAAAAATACACAAATGGAAAAATGGATAAAAATGGAAGTAGCAAAACAATTTAAATAACGATTACTGCTATTGCTTCGTTGGACTCCATCGCCTTGTTTCTGTACTGCTTGATTCCTACTTTAGACTGCTTGATTCCTTGACCGGTTATTAGGCGACGATACGCTTGAAAATCAATATTCAACACTAAGTGAGTGGTGGACGTGTCGCCACCTAGTTGCGGAACCAAGTAGTATGTTGTCACGTCGGCTCCAAATAACACAAAGTGTTAAAGAAAATAGAGACTGTATACAACTAACTAACAATTTAGAAAATTGTCAGCCCTGGCCGATTTCTACCCCAATATAGGGACAAAGTATGTAAGGCTAGATGCATTCTCGCAACAATTAGAACCGTAGACCGGTTTCGCTCTTATTAGAGCTCTTCAGTACGGCATACTAATTGTAGCAAAAGTGCACCAAAAGTAATACGGCTATAGTATAGCCAGCCTTTCAACCCTAAGTGGGTGGTGGACGTGCCGCCACCTAGTTTCGGAACCAAGTAGTATGTTGTCACATACCGCACGTCCACCACTCACTTAGTGGTGAAAGGCTGGCTATACTATAGCCGTATTAATTTTGGTGTATTTTTGCTACGATTAGTATGCCGTACTGAAGAGCTCTAATAAGAGCAAAACCGGTCTACGGTTCTAATTGTTGCGAGAATGCATCTAGCATTAAATCAATATCCGTTTGATTTTTTAACCGATACAAACGACGGCGCCACTTAACTTTGCGGTTAAGACGTAAAGATTTTTTAAACAATATTTATTGAACCATTACACAACTAATAGATAAAAAATACAATAATAAAAATAATAGATATCAACATAAGTGTGATACCAATAAACTACTATACTGCAGCAGCCGATGTGCAAAATTCTATGTTAGGAACAGGAATGAACGCCCCACTGAAGGCGAGCCGTCCTTTTATAAGTTTCCCCTCAGGAGTGGCACTATTGTTCCTTAGAGGTGACTTCTACTCTGCTGGCTCAGCTTCTCACACATTACGGCGTACTTTCCCAAGGTGCCTTCTGATCCGCTGAATCTGGTGTCTGAATACTTGGGTTCCTACATTGTTGTAATAATGGCTCGTTGTTATGGATCCATTTATCTGGCGGATTGCGAAACACATTTCTATTGGTTTATTTTTTAATTAACATAGCATGTTTAAAATAAACCAATAGGAAAACATTTCTCAATTGGAAATTTGCGTCTATATGAACCTAGCTCTAGTCTTAGAGAAAATGATCTTGAAAAAAATTTTTTTTTCGTAATTGCTATTCCAATTGTAGGCCAAGTAATTTTCAATATCTCCTCGTAATTACTATACTCGTCATCACTCACAAGAACCGTTTCATATTTAACACGAATATAAAAGCTTTTTCTCTGATTCTATGCGCTTCTACTTACTTGCTGTATTCTCCGTTTACAGCAAGGTACTCTTCGATATACTCTAAAGCTGCTTTTCTATTCAATACAGCTTTCAAAGTAAACGCACGAGACTAGAAGCTAAAATTACATTTGTATTTTCAACGGTTCTATTCAAGAGAGAACTCCTCGCTTTTAATTACTTAACAAAATAATCCATCTATTGTTTTACAAAAAAAAATCCATAAACAGCATTTGCTAAGTATCCAACATTAAACGTTTTTTGTATTACAAAAAGTTGCACCCTCTATCATAACCTGTGTTGTTCTGTTGTGTTCTTATAATGATGGCCCAGATAGACATCGCATGGGCAGAGCCGCGGTCGTCCTATGGCAAGAATATGTGCTTCTGAATCAAAGGATACTGGGATCGATCGCAGGATTCTCCTTTAACTTTTTCATTACATACCCTAACTTTAACATCAACCGAGGGTGTGACATTGGATTTGATCAACTTGAATGTCTGCACGTTCCGCACTTCGGAGGAGGTGTAAAGCCGTCGGTCCTGTCTCCATGCGATGTTAGGCACATTATAAATCCCTACCCGTCTTACGAAAAGGCAGGGGTTCGGCAAAATTTCCAGAATAGTGATGTGAAACTGCTCCCTGGCATCGGTGATTGGCCATAGTCGCGGAAATAGACCGGAGTAAAAAAAAAGACGCCGCGTGGATTACGAGCCTATTTATAAACCTGGATTTCACTAGTCAGAAATGCTGCACGGCACGTCTACGATCTGGATTTCTGACACCTCAAACTTGTCAGTTCAGTATTAAATGTGTGTCTATTCTGAAAAACTTCACTATACTACCGACTTGTTAGTACTACGCTGAGTCTGATTGGTTAGCCAAGACCTATCCATTCTGTAAGTGAGTGGTGAACGTGTCGCCACCTAGTTCGGAACCAAGTACTATGTTGTCACGCCCGCTCCAAATAACACAGAGTGTTAAAAATAGAGACAGTATACAACTAACTAACAATTTAAAAAATTGTTAGCCCTGGCCCATTTCTACCCCAATATAGGGACAAAGTATGTAAGACTAGATGCATTCTCGCAACAATTAGAACCATAGACTGGTTTCGCTCTCATTAGAGCTCTTCAGTACGGCATACTAATTGTAGCAAAAATGCACCAAAAATAACACGGCTATCGTATAGCCAGTCTTAAAACACTAAGTGAGTGGTGAACGTGTCGCCACCTAGTTCGGAACCAAGTACTATGTTGTCACGCCCGCTCCAAATAACACAGAGTGTTAAAAATAGAGACAGTATACAACTAACTAACAATTTAAAAAATTGTTAGCCCTGGCCCATTTCTACCCCAATATAGGGACAAAGTATGTAAGACTAGATGCATTCTCGCAACAATTAGAACCTTAGACCGGTTTCGCTCTCATTAGAGCTCTTCAGTACGGCATACTAATTGTGGCAAAAATGCACCAAAAATAACAGGGCTATCGTATAGCCAGTCTTAAAACACTAAGTGAGTGGTGAACGTGTCGCCACCTAGTTCGGAACCAAGTACTATGTTGTCACGCCCGCTCCAAATAACACAGAGTGTTAAAAATAGAGACAGTATACAACTAACTAACAATTTAAAAAATTGTTAGCCCTGGCCCATTACATAGTACTTGGTTCCGAACTAGATGGCGACACGTTCACCACTCACTTAGTGTTTTAAGAATGGCTATACGATAGCCGTGTTATTTTTGGTGCATTTTTGCTACAATTAGTATGCCGTACTGAAGAGCTCTAATGAGAGCGAAACCGGTCTACGGTTCTAATTGTTGCGAGAATGCATCTAGTCTTACATACTTTGTCCCTATATTGGGGTAGAAATGGGCCAGGGCTAACAATTTTTTAAATTGTTAGTTAGTTGTATACTGTCTCTATTTTTAACACTCTGTGTTATTTGGAGCGGGAGTGACAACATAGTACTTGGTTCCGAACTAGGTGGCGACACGTTCACCACTCACTTAGTGTTTTAAGACTGGCTATACGATAGCCGTATTATTTTTGGTGCATTTTTGCTACAATTAGTATGCCGTACTGAAGAGCTCTAATGAGAGCGAAACCGGTCTACGGTTCTAATTGTTGCGAGAATGCATCTAGTCTTACCTATCCATTCACTGACTATATTCAATTCGTTATCGTATTTGTCTTGTAAAATATTGTTTATGAAAAGATTAAACGCAGTATGTACGTTATGGTAAGAATTATAATAACTTAACTTTCTATTATCATCGAAACTTCAATTTGCTATCTTCATATGTTTCTATTGAGCTAGTATTTCAAGGACATGAAAAACGTATTTGTTTCTGCAAAAAACTGGCCTGATTGAGCTGGTAACCTAACTCATCCAAGATACTTACAACAGAAACAGACTTGCCAGATTTAATCAGATTTGGTTAATTATTTTTAAGTTACCTTTGAAAAAAAAAATTATATATATATATATATATATATATATATATATATATATATATATATATATATATATATATATATATATATATATATATATATATATATATATATATATATATATATATATATATATATATATATATATATATATATATACTGACCCTAAATATAGATTATAAGGGTTTTGACTGACGCTTATTTTTAAAAAAATCCAAAACTCCTATCATCGTGACACTTCTTTTGGTGAATTTTCGCCAAAATAATTCCCTAAAAGGCGTCTGCTAACATCAAAACTATCTCTTCGTTGCACCCTATTTTTGAGCTATGACATTATGATAAGTTTTCTCGAATGAAGTTATAAGTAATATATAATTAAAATACAACTTTTTCTATAAGAAATAGTTGCTACAAACACAACGGCTTTCTTATTTAAATACTTTAAGTATTTGGGGAGATATTTAGTGAATTTTCATAGAAAAAAATTCTTAACGGGAGATCGCGACTTTGAGTTTAAAAACTATATTTATAATATAATATAATATAACCATATTTAGCTATAAATCTAAAACTTGCAAAGTTATTATAAAAACATCAAAGTATTTACCTTAATGGTAACTTTTTTAAAGGTATGTACAGGCTGTTCATAAATTGGCCTTGAATTTGGTATTAGAAAATCTCGAAAATCTCACAATTCTCAAATGGAACAGCCTTTATTTTGTAACTTATGGAGGGTTCTGTCTCCGTGGATCTCCAAAAAATATTAGACTGGGGAAGTAGAAATCTTGTACAATTCAACCCCACCAAATCTCAGTCTTGCTTTCTTTCTCATAAAAGATACACCAGCAGCCCTAGACCCATCACAATGAACAAGCAAGTTATTCAAAGTAATGAGTCATTTTCACGTTGGCATTTCTGTGGATCGAAATCTAAATTGGCACCAACATGTCACATCAATTGCAGAAGCGGCTGCTAATAAATTAGGTTTCCTCGTCCGGGCTCGGAAATACTTTTCACTAGCTAATCTCTATACCTTATATACTTCGCAAATAAGGCCAAACACTGAATACTGCTCCCACATCTGGGGTGCTGCTGCTGCTTCTACACTCGCTATCCTGGACTTCATTCAGAAGAGAGCTATACGTCTCATTGGTGACCCTTCCCTCACCCAAAGGCTGGCATCACTTACCCACCGACGTGCCGTTGGTGACCTCTCTCTCTCTTTTATAGATATCTGCACGGGCACCGCTCAGAGGAGCTTTCTTCCATAGTTCCTCCACATGCTGCCCCCAACAGATCTATCAGGGGAACAGAGCGAATGCACCCTTTTACTACCCAGGTCACCAGACATAGAATATTTTGTTATGCCCGCTCTTTTGTCCCGAGGACTTCCAAGTTGTGGAATTCCTTGCCGGCGCATGTTTTTCCTTCTCCTCCAAACCTTCCAGTCCAGAATTAACAAGTTGCATCTTTCCTCCTTATCGACACCCACGGTACGATAGTATTTAGGCTATAAGCCTTAGTGGTGTGTTGCTGATATAATAAAAAACATCGTTTGATAGTGAAATGAAATGTACATTGAACTGTATTATATTTCCCTATATCTATCGAGCATCGTTTTTGAATTATTCATGCTTTTATACATTTCACTGAATTAATTAAGTAGTTCACCTACGTTTCCCAAAGTTTTTGTATAAATACAGGTTGTGTATAGGGCTTGATGTATTCTTACCACAATCAGAACGGTAGACCGGTTTCGCTCTAATTAGAGCTCGTCAATACGGTATACTAATTGCAGCAAGAAAACACATATAAAGTAATACGGTTATGGCAGCCAACCTCACAGCACATAGTAAGATGTAAGACAGGAGTCGCCATCTCGTTGCGGAACCCAAGTAGTATGTTGTCACCACAGCGCCAAATAACACAAAATGTTATAAAATAGAGACTATGTATAACCAACTAACAATATTGTAAATTGTCAGTCCCAGCCTATTTCTTCCCTAATATAGGGACAATGTATGTCAGGCTACATGTATTCTCACCACAAGCAGAACCGCAGACCGGTTTCGCTCTAATTAGAGCTCGTCAGTACGGTATACTAATTGCAGCGGGAAAACACCTATGAAGTGAAAGCCTGGACGCAGCAAGTGCGTTATAGAAGTGAATTTTCATAAAAGTGTCTCTAATAGCAAATATGTCTCTAATGCAAGCAGGCATCAATCTAGTTACTGGTATAACTTATATAGTAAAAACAATGTACCATATTTTATCAAAATAACTTATTGTTTGAAAATGTACACCAAATTTCCGAAAGTAAACCTAAAATGTTTCCGAGAAAACTGGTTTCCTAGCCAACAAACCTTAGGTTAATAGCAAATTGAGTTATTTAAATTTAAAGCATTTCATGAAAATTCTCTACCAAAACGTACTTACTGCGTCTCAATTTTTTTTCTTACAAACGCATCATATATTATTAAAAATGCAAAAATGGCATAATATAAGGGTGTTCGAAAAAAAATTAGGTATCACCAACGAGTTATGGGCCACGCTGTGATTGTCAAAATAATTTTATAGGATGCAGCTCAAGATACCCCATTATTAACGTATACAACTTTTTCTCGTGTCTCGTGTTGATAATAACAATTATATTGAGCTTTGCCATAGAAATACGTCACCACAGACTTTTCTGTAAATATTGTAGTAAAATGAAGAACAATGACTGTTGGAGCTAAAACTTGAGGGTTTGCAGAACACTCTTCTTGTGACATTTTCTTTGCATAGGCCGTATTTGTTCCAGGTTCTTTGCGTAAATATTGCGAATTTTGGCGTTTCAAATTGCGACTTTGACGTTTTGAGGAACACTCCAAATTTTTTCCTTTAACTACCCATAACTTTTTATCTATAAACTTACAGGCTTAAATGTTGGTACATTGTTCACTGCTTATAATACAATCACGCGTACTCTCCCTTACTCTGTTATTTCCGGAGATATGAAACCTGCACCAATTGCCTTGCTAACGGAATTATCCAAGCCACTTGCAAAAGAAAGGTACTGAGAAAATTTTATTACAATCGGGCTATTATGTTTTGAGTTATCGGTGTGATACACACATACACACACATAGTTTTGAATTTACCCCTACAGCAACGTTTTTGAACAGCCATGGCTCTATTGTTCAAGTCACCGACAAAAACAGAAAATCGATCTACCAGCAACTCCTGCACCTTCACTATAAAGTTGATGAATCGCTACTTGGTAAATGGACAGACGACAAGATACACTGGTCCTCCTTTTACTCTTTCACAACCCTTGGTTATGAAGGTGACGTTTCTTTTAGATTTGCGAAGAACAGACTAGCAGATTCTATCTTCACCCATAAAGCCGGTTACATAGCAACTGCTAATTGCCGGTGGTGTGGAGTGCCTGGCACGTCCTGGCATGTCATTATTAGTTGCAGTCAAGCGAACTAATTGTGGGCTTTTGTCAACTCAGTTAATCTGAAGATTCTAAAATCCCCACTACGACTTGTAGACATCTACTCAGGCCTAGAAAACAGCCAAGGCGGCAAAACACATATAGTAAACTATCTCTGCAGTTTGGCTAAGCAAACTATATACAGTGTCTTTACATGAGTCATAAAGGACAATATCCCTTTTAAACCATATCTGGACGTTTTTAAAAACCATTTGAAATCAAGAATTTTAACAGAATACACCTGGTATTTGAGCAAAAACTTACTAGTGAATTTTGGAAAACGATGGTGTTACAACAAGACACTGTTTACGATACATAACGCAAATTTAATATTTTGTTTTTGAGTGCCAGGTCCTGAAATGCCCGGAACTGTTTCAATAGGTTTAGTATAATTTTATAATGCATCTGTGATATTTCTGTGTATTACATAGTTCCTTTTACAATGTAGATAAATATGATTTTTTATTTGACTGTGATAATAAATAATAATAATAATAATATAAAACACACACACACAAAGATATATATATATATATATATATATATATATATATATATATATATATATATATATATATATATATATATATTTATCAAAAAATTGTGGGAACGCCGTCAGTTGTAGAATAAAACTCTTTATTATAGGCCGAGCTTTCGGAAAAATTTATTCCTTTATCAAGACTACCCAAGCAACAAATTAAGGCATGTTAACCAGCACTCAAGTCCAAATAACCTAACCAAGTTGTAATTTAGTAATAATTAACCAAAATGTTGCCTTGGTTGTCATAATGACTACAAATTTGGAAATGCGGCTCCGAACTAGCTTATTTTCGACTATTAAAATGACTCCAAAGTCAGTAACTTACAAGTAACTAAATTGGGAAAAAATTGGTTCAATTTTACTAATAAAATATACTTGAATATACTTTTGTGTTTAAATTCCAGAGTTGGTAATTTTTAGGTCGAAATGTGCCCTAAATTGGACTGAAAATCGACTACCAAGCCCAGATACCTGAAATACCTACTTTAAGGTAATTTATTACCTAATATTAACCTGCAATATGTCTCTGTGGTATAGTAAATTGGAGGTCTTCTTATGAAGTCCAGCTTACATATATATTACCAATTTCAGTGCAATACAGCACAGGAAATATTTTGGACACTGAGCTAAAATGGCTTTCTGATCAGCTATAAAGTCATAATTACTGCAGAAATGGTCTTACAAGTCAAATTGCCTACCTTCAAGTTGAAAATACCCATAAAATCTGACTTGAAATAAAAATTGTCCTCAAAGTTCAAAGTGTACAGCAGTGAAATACATTTGTGAATCTTAAAGGTATGCCAGTTGATAAACTTCATCAATAAAAGTTTATTCTTGTTCTGATGTGCGTGCACCAGTAACAAATATAGTGTTACAATGCCCCCTTTGAAACCAATAAAAGTTTACAGACATACTACAAATTATTATAGAGTAGTAAAGAATGCTTGTATTCAGTTCGCTTCATATTAATAATTATTATTTCGATAATGTTCTCTGTGTAAATCCTAAAAAAGTATGACAACTTGATCGGCTACTACTACTAGGTATATGAAAGTAAAACTGAATTTCAATTATATGCTGGTATCAAATCAGCACGTTTCCCTCTTCACTATAATACATCCCTTTTCATGCCAAATGGAGTGAAGCATTGGCAACACAGTCAGCTGTCATGTTTATGTTTATTTACTTATTTTATTTTGTTTCTATTAATGTCTATATATTATGGAATCAAAGACCAAAAGCGCTGTATAATCATTCCTATATGTCTCTCGGCTGTGCACGGATATAAGTAATATATATTTTTATAGACGAAAATGTTTCATTTCTAATAAATTCAAACAAAATTCGTTTACCATATAGTTGAAATTCCCATAATAGGACAAAATGCCTTTAAAGTTTGGTTAGTTTGCCCTGTCATTAGGGATTGTGACTTATAGGTAAAAAAAAATAGGGCAAAATTAACTTTCAGGTCAATAATGTTAGAAGGACAGCCATATTAAATTAATTTTGCGGTATCCATCTTGATTATATTGGAAAATGAAAAATAATATTTTGTTAAATATAGTGTAATCAAATTTTAGTTCCAAAAAAACATTAAATAATGATTGTATACCATAACGACAAGATAGTTTTGTGTTGTTTACATCACCAATCCTCCAAAATCAGAATTTCAAGAATTTTGAATAATTTTTTATTTTCACTAATTTTATCTTTTACACGGGCGCTCGAATTTTATCGAAGTATCATCATCATGTTAACAGAAAAAAACATAACCGCAGTGGTTTTTTTCTTTATACAGTGCGAATCACCTTTATCATTGTTGCAAATATTAGAAGTAAGTTCTTTGATCATTCAAGATGTCATTTTTTAACAAAGATGGACAATATCTCTACTACTCTACTGTTTGTTTATACATACATAACCACAGATCCTGCAGAACCGAATAATGTCACATGCGTAGTTCGTTGTTAAGAACGTCACGGCACTCGGTGCCTAGATGTCAGATTCATGTAAAGCGTAGCACATATTTACCAATATATTACGTCCATTGGCCCAATGTTGAATGAAAATGCCCTAAATATAACTAAAACGCCTTGGTCGAAACGCCTTGCTGGACCTATTATCGACTTCCATATTACTTTGACTTTATTCCCCACATTGGTAATATACACTTAAATTTTACTTGAAAATGACCTGTGGTGATTTGATCGCCGACCTATTGGTAGGGCGATTTTACGTCAATTTGACTTTAAATGTTGCTTGGGTACAACATGGAAAGAAAAAAGTTTACAATTTATTTGGAAAAAATATAAAAGTTTAAAATACTTACATATAACATGAGTTCTACTGAAGTAATTATCTAATAACAAACATAAAAAGAAAACCTTTTTATGAATTTGAGTGAAGTCTAATAAATGCCAGACTGACATATAAAGCTAAATATTGTTTAATTGAATTTGTTTTTTTTTTGTCTAGGAAATATAAAAAGTGGTAGTGATTTTTAAAATTATTATCTTTCTTTAAGTTTATTAAATTTTCGTTAAAAGTAATTTCAAACTCTTCTAAACACATTCTTTTATTACTTAAGGTTTCACAGTGTAAAATAGAAACATTACTAAAATTTATATTATGGCCAGTGTCGAGATTATGTTCTGACAGAGCGCAAGTTCTTTTTTGTAAACGTATGTCACTTTTGTGCTGTGTTAACCTATCTTTAAGGACTCTGCTTGTTTGGCCAACGTATTCGAGTTCGGAAACATCTAACTTTTTTTACATATCAATCCCATACATTAAAAGTATTTCCAATAGGTTAAAGTTTATATTTAAAGATGAAACCAATTTTAAAATAACGCTTCGATATTCAAAAACAATTAATAACATTTTCAGTAAACTCAAAAGTAAGGATGAAATTTCCAAAGTGTCTGGAGTGGTGTATTGTATTGCATGTAATAATTGTAGTTTAAGATACATTGGCCAAACAAGCAGAGTCCTTAAAGATAGGTTAACACAGCACAAAAGTGACAGACGTTTACAAAAAAGAACTTGCGCTCTGTCAGAACATAATCTCGACACTGGCCATAATATAAATTTTAGTAATGTTTCTATTTTACACTGTGAAACCTTAAGTAATAAAAGAATGTGTTTAGAAGAGTTTGAAATTACTTTTAACGAAAATTTAATAAACTTAAAGAAAGATAATAATTTTAGAAATCACTACCCCTTTTTATATTTCCTAGACAAAAACAAAAAACAAACTAAATTAAACAATATTTAGCTTTATATGTCAGTTTGGCATTTATTAGACTTCACTCAAATTCATCAAAAGGTTTTCTTTTTATGTTTGTTATTAGATAATTAGTTCAGAAGAACTCATGTTATATGTAAGTATAATAAACTTTTATATTTTTTCCAAGTAAATTGTAAACTTTTTTCTTTCCATGTTGTAGCCTTGATAAAGGAATAATTTTTTCCGAAACCTCCGCCTATAATAAAGAGTTTTATTCTACAACTGACGGCGTTCCCACATTTTTTTTGATAAATAACACTATTACCGTCACAAAAATTTAATAATATATATATATATATATATATATATATATATATATATATATATATATATATATATATATATATATATATATATATATATATATATATATATATATATATATATATAAATTTAATGTGACCCTGGATATGGGTTGTAGGGGGCCTAGTTCGCGCTGATTTGAAGAAATTTTTTCAAAATTCAAAAGTCGGGATATTCTCATTAGTGTTTTTTTTTAAGAAAATTAACTAATACAGCTATGTCAGCCAACCTCACAGCACATAGTAAGATGTAAGATAGGAGTCGCCATCTTGTTGCGGAACCAAGTAGTATGTTGTCACGACAGCTACAAATAACACAAAATGTTATAAAATAGAGACTATGTACAACCAACTAACAATTTTGTAAATTGTCAGCCCTGGCCCATTCTTACCTAATATAGGGTCAATGTATGTCAGGCTACATGTATTCTCACCACAATCAGAACCGTAGACCGGTTTCGCTATAATTATAGCTCGCCAGTACAGTATATTAATTGCAGCGAGAAAACACCTATACATACATTATCCCTAGGGAAGAAATGGGCCAGGGCTGACAATTTACAAAATTGTTAGTTGGTTGTACATAGTCTCTATTTTATAACATTATGTGTTAGCTGGAGCTGTCGTGACAACATACTACTTAGTTCCGCAACGAGATGGTGACTCCTGTCTAACATCTCACTATGTGCTGTGAGGTTGGGTACCATAGCCGTATTACTTTATAGGTGTTTTCTCGCTGCAATTAGTATGCCGTACTGACGAACTTCAATTGGAGTGAAACCAGACTACGGTTCTGATTGTGGTGAGAAGGCATCTAGCCTCACGTACATTGTCCCTATATTAGGTGAGAAATGGGCCAGGGATGACAATTTACAAAATTCTTAGTTGGTTGTACATAGTCTTTATTTTATAACATTTTGTATTATTTGGACCGTGACAACATACTACTTGGTTTCGCAACAAGATGGAGACTCCTGTCTTACATCTGACTATGTGCTACAGTTTATGTAAATTTTACCACTTAATACTTTACCGATTATCGGAGGAACATCCCTTAAATATGATATTCCCCACTTAAGAAAGGAAAAGTGTCAGAATAAGGTGAAACCTAGGGCCTGGAATACTGAACGAATCTACAATACTGGTATTTCTTCGGTATCACGGTTTCCAATAGCGATATCCAAGCACTGGTCAAAATGATAAATGAGGAAGCTTATTGCTTACCAATCAAACTAAGTATGTTATTTAGATGTGAAAACAAACATGCTAGCTCAAGGTGCAAACAAGGTGATCAATGCGACTCTTATTCTTTTCTAAACACTTTAAAATTCAGTAACGAACCGTGTCATTCATCACTTTGTTCAACTGATTGACAGGTAAGCTATTTATACAGGCTACCACTCTGTTGAGTAAATTACCTTCTATGTCAACTGGACAATGATATACTTTATTTTTATTTAGCTCACATAGGTAAAAATTTATTAAAATCAGATCAGGCGAGCTTGCTGCCCATCTCCGAGGACCATTACGCACAAACCAGCAATTTTCAAACTAAGATAGATAGATAGATAATTTTATTAGCCTTTGATCAATTACATACATATTACAGGCACTTCAAAGGATCAGATAGACATAGAATGTCACAAAAACAGATTTCAAAAAATAAAAACACCAGTTTACATATAGAACCAACTACAAAAATATACCAACAGTTTATATTAAACCTAAATTTACAGTAGCAACGGCGCTATGTTCACAACCATTATTATCATTCTCACCGCTTAGGAAGCCTGTACACCTTTAAGTCAATACACTGATATTATAAAAAGAATTGCCAACCAAAAATGATTTTAACTTACACTTAAAGCAGCTCAGTAGTGTATCCGCAGCCTTAGCCTCCCGAGGAAGCACATTAAAATAAAAAATTTCGGGACGTAGCAAGTGCGTTATAGTAACAAATTTTCATAAGAATTGTACACTCCCATTATACGGCATATTAGTAAAGTTAATACTTTAAATTTACACAGCCCTTAAAGATCGATTTACGAGATCCTAGCACGCGCACATTTGAAAAATTCTTTTAAAAGTGTTACCATCGATCTCTCTATTATCAAAAAAATCTTGTCTTCTAACTACATTTGAGAAAAATGCGCAAAACTCAATTTTCCATGAAGCTAAAGAACTACATTTTGCTACATCTGTAGATAGTGTAAGTCTCTTTAAAAAAACTTGTATTACAAATTTCATTAGAGTTATACAAAAGATTTCCAGAAGGAAACTTAATTCATATTTAGAAAACGAAAGTATCTGCCAAATTATAAACGTAGCAGTTATTTTTTCCTAATAATCGCCAGTATGATTTCATTTGAGTCAACCTAATCAAACCGTTTTTTTTTTCTTCAATATCAACAATGGCAAAATTATAATTTCAGACTTAAAGGTGACGGTTATTCAGGCGTTTTAAACAAAAATGAAATCTTGTTCAAAACGTACGAAATCTGTGCACAATTGTTTCTTCAAGTATCAAAATGAAACAAAGGTATCTGAAGAATGAAGAGCAAATCCTTGGCGGCTTGTCACAAGATGAAATTTCGGGACGCAGCAATGGCGTTATGGTAGGGAATTTTCATTATATGCTTCAAATTTGTATAACTCAATTTTCTATAAACCTAGAAAGTTTAGTTTTCGTGGACTAAACATTTACGAGGGCAACAGACTAACCCAATTTGTTCAAAATAACTTTTGAGATACATTTATTTTTTCGGAATTTTTTTGTTTTGAAAAACTGATCCGATATGGCTTGCGTACCTTGCATGCTTCTATGGGCATTAAATATAACAATCAGGCCAAGATGTCCATGTGAACAAGGTATGGTTGAGTTATACATTATTGTTCAAAAAATATAAACATTTTCCGAAAATAAATATAATTGTCCCGAAACAACTGGTCGGATTTTCTAGGCAACGAACCAATTCAAGCGATTTACACAAAACCTACCCTAGCCAAGATATTATTCACAAAGGGCTTTTTGACAAACATTTTAAAAAAATTACACAAAAATTTGAAAACAACTGCTCTCACGAACATTAACCATTTTCTTACGAATATCGGCTTAAATGCTAACAAAATTTATATAAAATTCTTTTTACGAAAATTAGCTAGGTAAAAATATTTTACACAATTTGCTAAACAAACTATTTTTCAAGAAAATTCGAAAACAGATTTTCCATGTGAATTTGCAAACACCTTTTTTTACAATAATATATTATATATTGTATATAATACAGTACTTGATAATCAATAACATTTCACAATAATTCGACAAAAAAATATTTCTGCGAAAACTTGCATATATTTTACACGAAAATTTGCTGATAAAATACATAAAACTTGAATTACATAATCTGTAATTAAATTTGAAATAACAAAAGGGCTGCCCGATTTGAAAAACGAACTTATCCAATCTATTAGTGCAATAAAGACTCTTGCCGAGTTTCATCAAAACTTGTTGAGTTATCGTGTGTGTGTGTGTGTATATATATATATATATATATATATATATATATATATATATATATATATATATATATATATATATATATATATATATATATATATATATATATATATATATATATATATAAACGTCAAAGTTGACGTGTTCTATATAGAGTACCTAAATGAATACCGCTATGCAGTATAAATGTCGTAAGAAGTTATAAAGCCTTGAGTTTCAGCTACAATCTTCATTGTTCTTTATTTTATTAACCTATTTGCTGAAAATTAATTTAAAATAGACCATTTATGTGATGCTTTGTTAGAAGTTTCAGTTAATTATTTAATTCTAGTAATCACATTACGTTATTATTTAGCGTTTTTCTTATCAATTGGCAGAAGTGGAAGTTTTTCATGGAGAAACGGTGTCGGTAAGGAGTTTCTACTTTCCATTGACTTCTGTAAGGTAAGTTTTTTACAGTTTGCATTTCTAGCTAGAGTTCAGATCACAGCATTTGTCCGATGGTTAATGCATAAAGGGGTTTCTCTAAGCATGTCTCTGATTATTTTTTTTCAAATAACAAACAATCTGCTTGTTTACCTATAAATGTTATTAATCACACCGATAACTCAAAAAATAATAGGCGGATTTTGATTCAATTTGGTGAGTACCATCCTTTTGCAAATGGCTTGGATACATTTTGTGTTTTCTTTCGAAAAAAATTGTACCTCTGGAAATAACAAAGTAAGGGCAACCCAATTTGGTCCGCCGATTTATATCATTATAGGTAAATTACTTACCAAAATTTACCTCTCTAAGTTGTAAGAAAAAAGTTAGAGGCATTTAAAGAAAAATAAATTGGGGTTTCCCTCAAAACGTCAAAGTCGCGATTTAAACGTCATAATTGGCAACATTTAGGCAAAGAACTTGAAACTAATATAGCCTATGGAAAGTAAATGTCTCAAGAAGAATAGCCCAAGCTGAGAACCACTGAAAAACCAACTGGAAACAGAAATAAACAGAATTATTGACAAAACTAAATCAAAAAACCATACACATGAAAAAATGATCAAACAAGAACCAAAGTCACAGATAACAACATAACAATAGCAAAAAGAGATAAAAGCGACGCACTAATAGCAATAAAAATACAAGACTATATAGAAAAAACAAATACATTCATCTCAACAAACAAATGCAAAAAACCTAACAAAAAGCCAACGAAAAAATTCCAAGATCAAATATTAAACTTAATAAAAAAACACAAGACAATATTCGACCAAAAAACAACACATTATTATAACAACAACCCTAAAGCACCACCAATGACAGAAATAATAAAAATACACAAAACGGGATACCCAATAAGATCACTCATCAACTTCAAAGATGCACCGTCATACAAAATAGCAAAATAGATAGACAAGTATTAAAACAAGAAATAGAACTGGAAAACAAATTTAACATAAAAGACTTCATAGAACTAGTGCATAAATTAGAAAACATAAAGATACACAAAAACACAAGACTCGCCTCCTTTGACATAACAAATATGTACACCAACATACCAATTAACGAAACCACAAATATAATAGAAAATCAAATGCAAAATAACAACAAAAAAGAACAAACCAACGAAATATTAAGCATCATATTGAAACAAAATTACTTTGAATTCAAGGGAGAATACTACATCGAAGAAGACGGACTACCAGTGAGATGTCCACTACCAAGCGTCATGGCAGAAATATACATACAACAGTTAGAAGATAAAATCAACACCATCATAAAAGAAACAGACCCAAACATCAAGTGGATAAGATACGTTGATGATATATTAATAATATATGACAATCAAAAAACCAACATAAAGAATATCCTCGAAAAAATAAACTAAATCAACAACAACATAAAATTTACAATAGAAAAAGAATCAAACAACACCATAAACTTCCTATACTTAACACTAGTCAGAAAAGAAAACCAGATTAAATATAAAATATACAGAAAACCTACACAAACAGACATCACTATACCCAAACACTCACTACACCCACACATGCACAAAATGGCCGCATACAGGTACTTAATAAACATAATGCTAAATGTGCCACTCCATAATGATGAACTAGAAAAAGAAGCCAACATCATAATACAAATAGCACAAAGAAATGGATACAATAAGAAAACAATAGAAAAGCTAGTAAAATAAATCAAAAAAACAAATCAACAAAACCGAAAACAAAACACTCGAAACAAACACAAAATACACAACATTCACCTATAACTACCACATCAAAAAAATAACACAAACACTCAAACAATATGACTTGAAAATAAGCTACAAAACCAATAACAAAATAATAAACAAAATAAATAAAAAACAAGAACACAACCTACATGAATTAAACGGAATATATCAAATAGAATGTAACACATGCAATAAAAAATATATAGGAATGACCAAAAAAAGCAATAGAAACAAGATTTAAGGAACATATAACAGCATTAGCTAAAATCCACATACCTAGCTACAACTCAAACGTAGCTACACACATTCACAACAGAAAACACCAAAAACCAGATATCAACCAATTATAACTAATGAAACATATTTAACATCACACAAAAATGGAAATTTGGGAAGAACACTACATTCAACTAACAAACAGCAAAAAACAACTAATGCCAGAACAAACCCAAGTACAAATATTTAAACAAAACTTAATGTAAGCCATACAAATAGACAAATTATCATCATTGAAAGTACAGCAAACAAATCAAGTATATATATATATATATATATATATATATATATATATATATATATATATATATATATATATATATATAAAGGGTCATGATGATAATTAATTAAACGAAGTAACCAGGCAGCCGAAAAATGTGTTCAGTTAAACCCAAAACACAATTGCCATTCGATAGTATCTGACAAAACATTATTTCCTATTTTTCAAACACACACACACACACACACACACACACATATATATATATATATATATATATATATATATATATATATATATATATATATATATATATATAGAGAGAGAGAGAGAGAGAGAGAAAGAGAAAGAGAGAGGTATATAAGAATTAAACACAGTACAGGTTTGCAAAGACTAAAGTCTAATATTCGTAAATAAAACAATAAATCGCAGAACAATTAAGTAGGGCCTATTGGGCTTGGCAAGATACCTCAATATAACTATTAAACACCCTCTAGAAACTTCATTATTTTCCCAATAACCATTTACATTCTGAGTAGCTACGTCGGGTAATGGTCTGGCGCTGACCCAATTCTCAAACATTTAAAAGGCAAAACGGTATACAATTTTACGCCTAAATGTAATCTTGTAAAGACTTTCTGTAGCAGAGTCCATATTTATTGACTAAATGTGAATAAAATACCAACTAAGGAGATAATCACCAACATCAAATGAAAATCAAATGTATAAATGACAACAGCGGGCACCGCAGTAACATTCACTTTCGCTACTCTTTAGAAAATGTCCTTCATGCAACATTTTAAAAGCAAAAAAGTTTGGTAAATAAGTATAGTAAAACAAAATTTGTAAAGCAAATACGCAACCACAGTTTTTGCTTTACCACTCTCGTTTCTTACGAGTTGAGTCGTAGCATTTTCATTGAAATTTTTAGTTCTTTATGTCTGCAATAACTAATCACACATTGTCGCATTATGAAATATATATATATATATATATATATATATATATATATATATATATATATATATATATATATATATATAAACTGTTTTTATTGGTAAATTTTGTCTCTGAATATTTTTACCTTAGCTTATAATAAGAGTAAACCGAAGTCTTGAGAATATGCTGCTGTTTTTGTTCGATGTCCAAACTAAAGTGGTGATTTATGTATTGTTCATTAGAGTGCGTGGTTACGAATGTCATTATCTATTTAATCACATTTATGTATACTGTGCTGCTAGCCACCTGAAAATATTTTGAATCGTAGGTATGTATATCGCAATGTACAGTGGTCACTGAAAGGGTTTCTAGTACGCAAGGCAACTTTCTAACTTTAGCTTCAGAATTTCGATACCTGCTTTGGACGCTTGTGGAAGCTTACGAGAATGAATGACACTATGTTCATTGGCTACTCTGGGTAGCTTTGGCAGATACAGGCTTGTAATTTCCTGGACATTTCTGGTCTTACGTATGGAGATGGAGTTGGGGTCCGAGTTCCAGCTGCAACAGTTGGACGGACGACAGAAAAATGTGATTCAAATTACTATGTGTTTTAGTAGCAACTTTTAAAGGGAATAAAATGCAAATTAAAGACAAAACAATTGTACTTTATGAAAAAAAACTGTGTTAATGAACATACATACTATACCGTGGTTAGTTACCAAACTCAAAACAAAAATTGAACCAATCTTTTACGCCTGTTTCAATTAAGCTTCGTTAAAAAAACACCGTCAAATATTATTAGGTAAACTTAAAACAACAAATGAACACCTCTCTTTGGCTTGAAAAAATCTAATCAATAACAGTTTCAAATATTAATCTCTAGATTTTGCCATTTTACAAGCTTTTCTCCGTCACTGCTTTGTAAAACTGGTTAAATTTCTGAGCAAGACTCTTCAAAATTGAGACGAGTTTCCAGTTGAGACTTGAACAAATCCATGGACATTCTGTTTCGCTCTTTGGTCCATAAATTATTCAACAGGCCAAAGATTCCCTCGCAGGAATCCTTGCTTGCTGGAATTGATAAAACAAAACCAACTATTTTCTTCACATTTATAAAATTATTAGAAATATTTTTTCTAAAAAATAGGCGACGATTTTATCGTTTGACAAGTCTTTTGGAAGGACCTTATAAACAGCGTTCAAACATGCGAACTCGATATAAAGTAAATCAATGTTAATCTCATCATCAATTTTCAGTATCATCAAAAATTCGGAGAGCACTTCCCACGTCAATATCAATTCCTCTGAGCTAAAGGACATAGGCTCAATCTTTTTGTAAATTCCACCAGGCCCTAAGTCATATCTCTTTTCAAATATTTCCACACGTCCACTCTGAGTCAAAACAAAACACGAATGACAAAGTAAGCGATAAACGCGTGCTCGCTCTGCTGAGTCGGTAAAGGTGAAGCGCGAGTCGAAAGGTGGCCGCTGCGATGCCCAAGCTCCTCTGCTCGACACTCTCACTCTCACGGCATGCTCAGCTTCGTAATCGTAACTTTCTGAAAATAAAACTAGCATACGACAGTAAATTATTGGACCGGGACTAGACTTAAAATTGCGGGACTTTCCCGGATATCGCGGCCACCTTGCGACCCCAACTCTGGGTTACAATACCTTTGTTCGAGATGTGTCATAAGTTGCTAAGGCAACCAGAATTCTTTGAAATGAAATATCTTGCTAATGTCATTTTGAGGTCTCTCGTTGTACGATTTTGATACACTGCTTATTTTCTACTAATCTCTGGTGTTTGAATTCCTTATAGTGAGTTTTTTTCATTTTACTGCGTTTAATCTTTTAATCTTTTTCTTGCTTCGTTTTCGTAGTTATTATTCATGTTGGTTAATTCCTAAGTTAGTAATTCTAGCTAGGCTTTCATAATTCAATACTAATAATATTTTCACTTCCATTTCTTGTAATTAATAACAACAATTCCTGTGTAGAGAAACATGACAAGTTGGAGTGTTACTTTTTGTCCGAAAGGAATGCACGGTTGTCTAAAACACAATATTAGAGAAAGTATCCCGATCGACATACACCAAGTCATACATACTTCAAAATGCTATCGGTGAAAATCAGATCAACTGGCAACTTCGATCGTAAAAATACTACAAATCAGCCGATGGATAAATTGAAGCAAATATTCTTATCCTACTCGAGCAAACTGGTGTCATTCACGGAAGTAGCAGACAAGTGTGACTGTTAAATTGGTTTCGTGCATAAGGTCCTGAATAGATATAATTGTAAAGCATTTAAAGTACCGACAGTACAAAAATTACACCCTGGAGACATCGAGATGCGAATGCAGTTCTGCCGATGGCTTCTGACAAATGTTGAATAAGGGGAAGGTTCCTTAGTAACATCACCTGAACGGATGAGTCTAAATTCTGTAATAGGTCTCACTTCAATAGAAGAAATCCTCATGTGTAGAGCCAGGATCGACCACATTAAATTGAAGGGACTGAGACCCAGATGAGATTATTAGCTAATGTTTGGTGTGTAATTCTAGGTTAAATGATTTACGGTCCATACTTTTATGGAGACACACTGAATTCAGAAAGATACTACAATATTTTAACTGAACAAGTGCCTATTATGCTAGAGACCGTACCATTACCGACAAGAAACACTCTCATTTACCAGAACGACAGTGCTCCACCACATAGAACAGCTGGAATTAGAGACCACTTGAACATAAGTTTCGATACTTGGGTTAGGGCGAATGAACCCGTACACTGGCCTGCTCGGTCGCCTGATATAAGTCCTCTCGATTTTTCGCTGTAGGGAACTGTGAGGGATCAGGTATTATATAGAACCAATGAATAATTTAGATCATTTGAAAAAAAAAATTATACCGTTTAGATATATCAGCAGAAACAAATTGCTGGGTATGGTGAAGAATATGATTAGGCGAGCAATATTGTGTATTCAACGTGATGGAGACAATCATGAACAATTCTTATGAAATATTGCATTAATGGAAAATGTTAAAATGTGATATTGTTATGATTTATGTTTAAAAGGGCTTATCTTACAATAAAAATTTGCCAAACATTGACTCGTGTTTTTTTTTACGAGAAAAGCCAGGCAAGTCACAAATCATAATCAGTTATCAGTTGTGGGATAGATTTTGTTTATTACTATTATTATTTATTCTTTTTTTATTAATTTATTGTCTGACAGTGTTCTACAATAAATGGATTTAAAAATGAGCATTGGTTGCAACTACACACAAATGATAAACAATTATAGTGTGTTCAGGAATCTTCTCTAGATGGCACGTGGCAAATGTACGTATCTTCTGTAAAAGGAATCAAATAGTTTTATTTATTTTAGAAATTTCGAGATCCCTCTGCGCAAATGTTTTTTGACGTTAGAATCGAGATGCTCATGAAAAGTTAAACAACTTTCCCCATTTGAACGACATTGCAGCTCCAATAATAACGTAGATGACAATTGTAAACGAATCGCGTGAACAAGTATAACCAGATCTAGATATCTCTGGAACTATGCAGAATCGACTAAAACGTGTTAGCTTCATAAGATGGACAATCGAACTTGCAGTTGAACTACCCTGGAAAATACCTAGCTTTCCACATAGAAAAATTAACTTAATATATCAATCTCAGTAACTTGATGTACAACTGTTTTTTTAATCGAGATGCTCGAGTTGAACAACCCTTTCCATTTGAACCACATTGTAGCACCAGTAGTAACCGAGATAGCTATTGTAAACGATACTCGTGAACAAGCATATCTAGATATAAATATCTTTGAAAATACGTAGAATGTATTAGAACGTGTTAGCTTCATTAGATGGACAATCGACATTGCAGTTGAACTAGCCGCGAGAATACTTAGCTTTTCACTTAGATAAATTAACTTGATATGTCAATCTCAGCAATTCTATGCGTAGTTGTTTTTTGGCGTTATAATCGAGATGCCCGTAAAAAGTTGAACACTTTTGCCCACTTGGACCACATTGTAGCTCCGACATACCCTGTATAAGTCCCAACTCAGACAAAAAATATTAGGGGTTTCAGGAAAAGTAAAAAAAAGATACATGGTAATCGGAATATTTTTAGATAACAGCCTTCAAAAAGTTTCATCCAATAATGCGCCATTTGGTGCCAAGAATATAAAAATATAAAATATTTCCTGAATTATACTTGAAAAAATCTCTGGACGCAGCAAGTGCGTTATGGTAGTGAATTTTCATAAAAATGGTTTTTAATATATCTTTTTTTTTAAAGAAAAGCAGGCATCAAATTTGGTTACCAGTATAACTTTTATAGTGGGAACAATGTACCACATTTTATCAAAATAACTTTGTTGTTGGAAAAAGGGCAAATATTTTTCGAAAACTAACTTAAAATATCCCCGAAAAACTGGCTCGATTTTCTTGGCCAACGAACTTCTTCAAGGTATTTAGCCACCTACCAAGATATAATTATTTACAAAAAGCTTTTCGACAAAACTTACAAAAAAAATTGTAAACAACTTTTTTGCGAAAATCCAAAAACATTTTTTTTACAATAACTTATTAAACATTACTAATTACCAAAATTTTACAAAAATTTCATAAACAATGATTTCTACATAAACAAATAAAGTTCGCTACCATAACGCACTTGCTGCGTCCAGAATTTTTTCTTACAAATATGCATTATATTTCGATGGAAAATGCAAAAATGCAATAACATAAGGCGTGCTTGATTAAAAAAAAAAAGAAAATTTGTATCACCAACGACTTATTGGCCACCCTGTGATTGTTGAAATATTTTTTAAGATGTCAAGACACCCTATAACTAATATATACAAATTTTTTTCATAACTTGTATAATAACGGATATATTGAACTTTATTGATTATTTACGAAAATTCGACAACAATTATATACCATTAAACGATAAACTATATAGCTAAGGCTACTGCCAAGCATCAGACAAAGGGTTTATTTGAAATGAATTTTCTGAAAATATTTTAGTAAAATGAAGGACAATGACGGTTCAAACTAAGACTTCAGGGTTTGTAAAACATCTTTCTTGGGACATTTTATTTCCATAGCCCGTATTAGATTCAAGTTCTTTGCCTAAATGTTGCCAATTTTGACATTTTAAATCGCAACTTTGACGTTTTGAGGAAAACCCCAATTTATTTTTCTTTAATTGCCTATAACTTTTTTGTCTTTTGAACTACAGTGCTAAATTTTGGTGGGTAACTTACCTATAAGAACGTAAACCAGTGTAGCAAATTGGTTCCCTTACTTTGTTAATTCCGGAGATATAAATTTGTTTCGAAAGAAAACACAACATTTTCCGGGAAAACCTAGGCAGATTTTACTGGCTAACGAACTTATTCAAACCATTTGCAAAAGGAATTTATTCACCAAATTTAATCAAAATGGGCCCATTATTTTTTGAGTTATCGGTGTGATACACACACACACACACATACATACACACACACACACACACGCACAAATATATATATATATATATATATATATATATATATATATATATATATATATATATATATATATATATATATATATATATATATATATATATATATATATATATATATATATATATATAAATTGAAACCGACTCCGGATATGTATTCTGGGGGGCCTAATTAGCGCTCATATGAAGAAACTTTTTCAAAATTCAAAAGTCGGGATCTCCTCATTAGTGAATTTTTTTAAGAAAATTTACTAAAAACCTTGGGAATGGTTTTTTCCTAAGCTCTAGCTGCCATAGTTACAGAGATATGAATGTCGATAACCTAATGAATCACCCTGTATATCTTGGCTCCGATAAACTTTTCAAATCTTTTTTACCACTATTACATATGGTGTATGAAGTAGTATCAAAGCATGCTAGTTTTATTTGTGGCCGCTGAAAAAAGTGATCATCGCAAAACCCAATGTAAAATGACCATACCCGTTTGCCATGAAATTAGAAAATTGTGAAAGATGTTATGCTTTTCTGTTTCTTACGACCAAATGAGAATGGAGAGGATGCAAGCCATTTATACCACGAGCGGATTCTAGGTCAGTTTGAGAAAAAAGATCTAAAATGGATGCATCAAGTAGCGATAGAAAGTTAGAAGAAATAGCAGTTATAGAAACCGTTGAAAATAATCAGAAACCTCATCGCGAAAGATAACGGTACCTACAGGACACCCAAGAACTAATGTTAGGCAGGTATTGGAAAAACACAAATTTTAGCTGTGCATGACTACAAAATGTCATCATCTTAGAGCAAGACATTTTGAATACCGGATGGATTGTTGCCAATGGTTTCTAGAAAATTGTATCCAAGCGTGCGATATTCCGTTAAAGTGTATTTGGACAGGCAAAACTTATGTACGTAGTGCTGATATTTGCAACCGCTACAACTGTTATACCTGGACACACGAAAATCCTCATTCAATTGTGGGGCAGAGAAATCAAGGAAGATTTGGGTTTAGTGTGTAGGCAGGTATTTTGAGGGGTAAGATTATGGGTCCGATTATTTACAATGCTACGCTTACCTCGAATACGTCTTTTCAAATTTTGAGGCAACAAATAGAATCTCTTGCCGTTAACTAAACACAGGAGGGTATTTTTCAGCAATATGGGGCACCGCCTCACAACGTGGCAATTGTTACGAATTTTTTGACGGTCATAACTCCAAAGAAGACTTAGAACACACGGCGTTGCGAGTTTTTGTACCTCTCACCTCCATTGAACTGATTAACTCAGGAAAACATGTTCAGAAAAAGTGTCGTTTGTGCATAAGCAAAAACGGTGGACCTTTTAAATTATGTGATTAACCCCATTGCTTCCACCGTCCAATTCTCTTTTTCAGTGTATTGTTGCTGTTTAGTTTTATTAGTTATTAGATTTGTAATTAATTTGTATTTTAAATGTTCTTTAAGTAACATAATATTCAGTTTATGACATTCTGCAACCGTTATTATAAACATGAAATGTAATTACTTCTAGGAAATGCTTTGTTTATATGTTTTTAGAATGTTAAATTTATGCTTTTCTCAAATATGCCTGAATTTTGAATATTGAATACTGGGTGTCCCATTTAAAAAATTGATGGTTCTGTTTGTAACTACAAAAATATAAACTAAAAAAAAAACTAATCCGCACCATTGAGTTTTACGTAAGAAAGTGCTTTACGAATGTTTCCATAGAAGTACAAAATTTTCAAAAGAAAAAAAGTTATAGTAATGTATGTATATATATATATATATATATATATATATATATATATATATATATATATATATATATATATATATATATATATATATATATATATATATATATATTGCCTATATATTGGGGCCTTTCAATTATGTGATGGATCTTTTTAGTGCCCCACGATTGGGTGTCAATATTATTTTTATGATATTGGGTGTATTGTTATATATATTTTGTACAATTTTGAGTCTTGAAGTAATTAGCGTTGCTTTTGATTATAATGTTGATTTTTAGTGTTATATAGATGTATATTTCGAGTTTTAAGTGCTTGTAATTGTATTTATTTGAATTTGAGAATATTGGACGCCTTTAATTTGTATACATATGATATTTTAGTTGTTCATTTTGTTATTTGACTTGTTAAATTATTCAAATATTTTAATATCCATGCCTGTTGCTTTCAGGACACCTTATATATATATATATATATATATATATATATATATATATATATATATATATATATATATATATATATATATAATGAATAAATATTTACCTTTAGTTATTGATTTATTAGTGAATTTTCTTAAAAAAAAATTCACTAATGAGGAGATTCCGACTTTTGAATTTTGAAAAAATTTCTTCAAATGAGCGCTAGTTAGGCCCCCCAGAACACATATCCGGGGTCAGTTTAAATTTTTATATGTTTATATATATATATATATATATATATATATATATATATATATATATATATATATATATATATATATATATATATATATATATGTAACACACCGATAACTCAACAAATAATGGGCCGATTTTGATTAAATTTGCGGAATACCTTCCTTTTGCAAATGGCTTGGATATGTTCGTTAGCCATGAAAATCGGCCCAGGTTTTCCGAGAAAATTTTGTATTTTCTTTCAAAAAAAATTTATATCTCCGGAATTAACAAAGTAAGGGCTGGTACGCTGGTTTATATCGTTATAGGTGTGCTACCTACCAAAATTTAGCTCTGTATGTTGAAAGACAAAAAAGTTATGGGCATTTAAAGAAAAATAAATTGGGGTTTTCCGAGAAAATTTTGTATTTTCTTTCAAAAAAAATTCATATCCCTGGAATTAACAAAGTAAGGGCTACCAAATTTGGTGCGCTGGTTTATATCGTTATAGGTGTGCTACCTACCAAAATTTAGCTCTGTATGTTGAAAGACAAAAAAGTTATGGGCATTTAAAGAAAAATAAATTGGGGTATTCCTCAAAACGTCAAAGTGACAATTTAAAACGTCAAAATTCTCAACATTTAGGCAAAGAACTTTAATCTAATACGGGCTATGGAAAGAAAATGTCTCAAGAAAAATGTTTTACAAACCCTAAAGTCTTAGTTTCAACCGTCATTGTCCTTCATTTTACTAAAATATTTCCAAAAAATTCATTTCAAATAGACCCTTTCCCTGATGCTTGGCAGTAGCCTTAGTTGTAGAGTCTATCGTTTAATGGTATATAATTTTGGTGGAATTTTCGTAAAAAATCAATAAAGCTCAATATATCCGTTATTATACAAGATATGAAAAAATATTGTATACATTAATTATACGGTGTCTTGAGCTACATCTTAAAAAATTGTTGCTACAATCGCAGGGTGGCTCATAAGTCGTTGGTGATACAAATAATTTTTTTTTTTAGTCGAGAACGCCTTATGTTTTTGCATTTTCCATCTAAATATAATGCATGTTTGTAAGTTAAGAAATTCTGGACGCAGAAAATGCGTTATGGTAGCGAATTTTGATTAAATGCTTCATATTTGAAAAGCTCAATTTGCTATTAACCTATCAGGTTGACCAAGAAACGGATTTTTTCGGTTAAACTTTAAGTTTACTTTCGAAAATTTCTGTACGTTTTCAAACAATAAAGTTATTTTGATGAAACATGGCACATTGGTTTTACTATATATGTTATACTGGTAATCAAATTTGATGCCTTCTTTCTAAAAAAAAACACACATATTTGCTATTAAAAACATTTTAATGAAAATTCACTACCATAACGCACTTGCTGCGTCCAGGCTTTTTCTTATTGTCCACGACTATTGTAACTCCTTCTCTGCAGGTAGCTGTTATGTTTTGTGTTCCAATTGAGTATTCCTGCCTTATATTCTACAAAAAACCAATGTTATTTTTTACAGAAGAGTTCTGTATAGGACCTTCTGCACGAAAAGCTCTGTACCTGGTTAATCAATGAGATATAAGATGTACATGAGATCAATCTTTAAAACTTCAAATAATTGCTTTACAGGTATATATATATATATATATATATATATATATATATATATATATATATATATATATATATATATATATATATATTCATCAAAACCTTTTTAAAGACAATTTTTTTAACACATATCAAGCTTACTCGGATCCTGCTAAAATTTTACAAATATTGACAATTGAAATTTGTTAAAAGTTTTATGTTATTTAATCTAAATACAAACTGATTATATGCTGTTTTGAACTTTCCCGCGGTATCTTATCTTATAAAGGGTTTCCATATGAACCGCAGATTTTTACTACTCCTTGGCTCTATGCAACCAAAATTCATAAAATGGACGAGATTAATATTATAAGATTTCGTGATAGGCAATATGGTGCCCTCTATTGATGTCTAATGGAGATTCATTGTTCTGATTCTATTTTACCAACTTATATCGGCATAAATAAAATTTCGTTCGTTCATTCTACCTCTATAGACAGATATTTGCTATTTGTCTGGTTAAGTTACAAGCATTCACGATAATTGTATTTTTCAACTTGATTATGTTACAAATACCTTGTTTGCGAAGTGGCGTCACTTGGATATCCACTCGATATTTCTTTGACTTGTTGTCTGGACTGGTATACTGGTTTTAAACTCATTTACTTAGGTAACTCTTGATATTCACTATCATTTGGTAGGCTTTTCTGCCTTTGATCATGGAATTTTATTACATTTTTTAAATTTTTTATAACAATGATTGCTGTACCGGTGTTTTCTTGAGGTTCTCGCTTAACCCTCTCGTCGTCGTCTCTTGTCGGAAACTCCATTCTGCATGTTCGCTGGTTAGATAGTTATTTCCCTCAAATACAAATTTGTTTTTAGATGCTGCCAATCATGTTGCTGAATCACAATATAGTTCAAAAACAGTCGTTTCCCTTTTACACATTAATTTAGGAATGTACGTATGAGTCAAAAGTATGTTCTTATTAACCGCTAAATCTAAAATCAGTTCAGTTTTCTTAAACTAACCTCTTTTAGTAAAACCCATTAAAGTTACTTAATATTATTATTAACAACTTACTTCTATAATCATTTGTGTTTTCTTATCTAGTTCCTATCCTATATCCTACTGTTTACATAACTTAACATTAATTTTCATTGTAAATAACAGTCTCTTTAGGTATAATACCATACTTGCCGACTTAGTATGTCCACACTAATTTTAATAGCTTTTCACTCTCTTGGATCATTGTTTTTAATATTTAGACCTCATATATCACTTCACTTCAATTATATCTAGTGCATTGTCCTGTTATAATTTTCATTTGTGGTATAATACAGAATTTTATCACTTAAAAACTACACATGGGGCATTTGTCCCATCGCTCTTTGTACTACCAAATACACATATTTTACGTTTATTTTAGGTGCCACAATTGGGTTGCATTTGGACTGATGAATTAGTTTATAGCTGTCCTAGTAAATGAGATACATTTAAATTATTATATATTTTTTTCTGTGTTTCTTGGGCATAACTTTACTTACATGCCATTCTAATTTTAAATAGCCACACTCGGTGTAGTATACCTAGTATTTTAGCATCTTTATTTTGAATACCTGCATGAGTTTTGTTTATCTATAGCAATCTCTCTCTCTCTCTCTCTCTCTCTATATATATATATATATATATATATATATATATATATATATATATATATATATATATATATAGATATATATATATATATATATATATATATATATATATATATATATATATATATATATATATATATATATATGGGTGTACCATAATAATTACTAGGCATTTTGGCTAATAGCTTTGACAAGTAAGAGAAATAAAAATCAGTTGTCAGAGAGGGTAAGTATCACTTATAATTTAAATAATTTATTAAAACCTTGGCAGGATTAACCAGCTTTAATAAACTTGGGAGCATACAAATTATGTTTATTTAATTAAACCATTTTCACGTTGTCTCAATAATCTCATGCAAAAAATATCAAGGTAGCGTAGTGTCTTATATCTTTAGCTCGAAAACAATTTTCGCCCAGTTTCCTTGTTTTCAAATGCAATTAATTTTTTATATCGTTGTTTAGGAAAAATGCGTGACTTCATTATGGTAATAAAACTGATACGTTCGTTTTTATGGTTTAATACCTGATGTATATTTATGACTGGGGTCCGTCACATAGATTACACCTCAGAGCGACCAATCTAAATATTTTATGAAAGCTGAAATGTATTCAAATATCCATGAACACGCATCAGTTAGATGAATTAATCGGTAGCTTTTTGTCTGTTTTAAAAGGTTTACGTGGTTGCATGTATATTTTTTATATAATATACAATTAGCTCCCTTAGTAATACAAACAAACTTAGGTCGCAAATAGGAAACATCCTTTTTTCCTGAAGTCTGTATAAATGTTTGACAAAACCTAGTCTAATATGTTGTCTTTTGTATAGAATATTTTGTTAATCAATCCTCGATTGGTAAAAGTTTCTACAATATTTCTTACCAAACAAACAAACACTTACGCACGACTTTTTCACACTTGCAACGCTTGTTTTTTTTGTGACTAAATAATACCACTATCATATATTTGGCTCAAAATGTCTAATTAAACATTGCCACAAATAATGGCAAAATTAAATTCGGGTTCAATGGTCACCTTATGATTAATAAAAATTCAACAACAACAAACAAAAAGTTATAGTATCTCAGAAAATATTGCCTTTGTTTAAACAAGTCGATACAGGAAGGTATTAAAGCAATAAAAATCATAAAACGTGACAGAGTGCAAAAAGGGGCTTTATTCACATAAAGATCATTCCTATAAATAGACTACGAATAATTGCGTTGGACCGGTATACTATGACGCCGTAAACAACTAAAATAACTAGGATTTCAAAAGGTGCGCAATTTATACCACATCTCACTCTCGCTCTCTGTCCCTCTCTCTATGAGGAAACCTTTACAGAATAAACAAAACTTTTAACAAAATGGAATACCGACTTTACAAAAAATATTCTAAAACAAAAAATGCCCTAAAAAGTAAAAAATAACTGCGTATTCTTCTGTCTACAACTTACAATCAACTTATTTTTTCCACTAAATGTACGATCAATGCATTTACCACGCAAGAATGTAGGTACCCACTTAACCTTAACCTCTAACTCCACACATACCTATGACTAACAGACAATTATCAAAATATTTATTTAGAGTTCACCTAAACAGAAAGTTTTAAATATATGTGTATACTGCTTAAAATACAATCAAATTATTAGGATCATATAATGTAAAATTATTGTTATTTTTGGAGTCGGTGTCAGCCAAGATGAGTTTGTAACTACTTAACCGGAAATATCTTACTATATAACAATTGGCATACACATTTTACACACATAGACGCAGCACGCAGCGCGGGCGGGTCGATTGCGCGCGCGCGCCCGGAAGAATGGTTGGAGGGGTATAGCCGAGTGAACGAGGCAAACGCGTACGCCGGCCATACGCCAGACGCCAGACGCCAGTCAGTCAAGAGAAAGAAGCGATAGGAGTTACTTGATTATAAACCGATTGCCATTCTTTTTCATTCTACACCGTCTTTCTTGAGATAATTCTTTGTTTATTGTTATAGCTATATTTTCGTATCAATGTTGCTTGATATTGTCTTATTAAATTTCATTTGTAAATAGGTTGAATTAGGTAATGGTACTTTGTCTTGAGAGAGGTATTGTCACAGCAATATCTTATTAAAGTTAATTTGTAAATAGGTTTAATTAGGTGTGTGTGTGTCGTTGCATTCAAATTCATTTGTAAAAAGGTTTAATTAGGTATTGGTATATTGTAGTTTCAAGGTCCCAGGATATTGTCACAGTATATTGTATAAAATTTCATTTGTAAAATACATTTCATAAGGTATTCTCGTATTATTAATGTAAGGTATATTGTCGTATTTCCTTGACACCGACTCCAAAAATAACAATAATTTTACATGATATGATCCTAATAATTTGATTTTAAGCAGTCTACACATATATTTAAAACTTTCTGCTTAGGTGAACTCTAAATAAATATTTTGGTAATTGTCTGTTAGTCATAGGTATGTGTGGAGTTAGAGGTTAAGTTTAGGTGGGTACCTACATTCTTACGTGGTAAATTCATTGAACGTACATTTGGTGGAAAAAATAAGTTGATTTTAAGTTGTAGACAGAAGAATACGCAATTATTTTTTACTTTTTAGTGCATTTTTTGTTTTAGAATATTTTTTTGTGAAGTTGGTTTTCCGTTTTGTTATAATTTTTGTTTGTTTCTTTATTTTTAGTGAATCTGAAGCTTTATATCTGATTTAATTAGACGGAAGCGCAACGATGTGATCCACAATCATCATCAATGTAGTCAATCAAGTCAATTATATAGGCATCATTAAGGATAACTCAAAAACTACTGGTTGGATCTTGATCACATTTATATGAGACCACAATAGAGGCACCAGCTTTCAAATAAAAAAAGAATCATCAAAATCGGTTTACCTAGAAAAAAGTTCTGAGGTAACACACAAGAACATCATCAATGTAGTCGAAGTCAATTAAAAAGTCTGGACGCAGCAAGTGCGTTATGGTAGTGAATTTTCATAGAAATGATCTGGCACAAAATATTTTATTATAACTTTTTTTTCTTGTAACATAGAAATCTAAATTTTGGTGTATAGTTTACTTTTTATATCGTAAACCTACCTACCAAATTTGGTTATCATAGATTTTATATTTTTTAAGATAAAAAATTTTTTCAAATGAAAACTCAACATTTTCCCGGAAAACCTCGTCCAATTTTTCTAAATAACGAACTTGTCAAAGCCATTTACAAAAGGAAGGTACATGCCAAATTTTATTAAAATCGGCTCATTACTTTTTGAGATATGAATTTTTCTCAAATGAAAACTCAAAATTTTCCCGGAAAATCTCGTCCGATTTTCTTGACTAACAAACATGTCAAAGCCATTTACAAAAGTAAGGAATGTGCCAAATTTTATTAAAATCGGCTTATTACTTTTTGAGATATGAATTTTTTTAGAATGAAAACTCAAAATTTTCCCGGAAAACCTCGTCCGATTTTCCTGACTAACAAACATGTCAAAGCCATTTACAAAAGGAAGGTACGTGCTAAATTTTATTAAAATCGGCTTATTACTTTTTGAGATATGAATTTTTTTCGAATGAAAACTCACAATTTTCCCGGAAAACCTCGTCCGATTTTCCTGACTAACGAACTTATCCAAGCTATTAATAAAAGAAAGGTACATGCCAAATTTTATCAAAATCGGCCTATTATTTTTTGAGTTATCGGTGTGATACATATATATATATATAAATATATATATATATATATATATATATATATATATATATATATATATATATAAATATATATATATATAAACATATAAAAATTGAAACTGACCCCGGATATGGGTTCTAGGGGTCCTAGTTCGCGCTCATTTGCAAAAATTTTTTCAAAATTCAAAAGTCGGGATCTCCCCAATAGTGAATTTTTTCTACGAAAATTCACTAATACGCATTATTAAGGATAACTCAAAAACTACTGGTCAGATCCTGATCACATTTATATGGGACCACATGAGAAGTACCAACTTTCAAATAAAAAAGATTCATCAAAATCGGTTCACCTAGAAAAAAGTTCTGAGGTAACACACATAAAAAAAAAACATACAGTCGAATTGAGAACCACCTCCTTTTTTTTTTGAAGTCGGTTAAAAACGAGATCATGTCAAGTTAACTGCAAGTTTTTTCCAACTAGCCGAGAAGAGGGTGAGCAGTTGTGAACAAGACCAAACTATCAACCGGTCGCGAGACACGGTGCAATTACCTTGTTAAAAACCTCGGTGTCTAGTGAGTAACATCGACGATGTCAAGCCTCTTAGAAGCTAACTGAGGGTACGAGTTAAACAATTATCATCCATAATGACACTAACAATTTGTTTAATTAATAGGGCTTTTCTTTTCGGCATTTGGTTTTGGAAATTTCTTCGGACATTGGTTAAACATCACGAAGTTAGAAAAGATCTTACCGTCAATAATCCAGATTGGGATGTATTGCTTACAATCAGTAATTATCGTTACGAGTCTAGGTGGGATCCAACCAGCTGTCGAAGCCGACGCACAAGTATCAACATCAGATTTATTAAACCATTTTGCCTTCTTGGAAAAACTATACCCGGTGGTAGGAGATTGACTTCCGATATCTTGTCGAGATGCAATATATCAGACTGATAATTGTAAGTGATTCATTTTTTGTGGTAATACTAACACTAATTCTATCCAAGAACTAAAGAGAATTTGTTTTGTTATAAAAATTTGTTATGATTAATAAATGTGTATATTTTCTTTGTGTATGCATATAATTTATTGTCGCTTAGCAGTAACTTCAATTCCTAAAGTAAATGATAACGACCCGTGGTCACCGAACGTTAATTAGGTTGACTGATAATTTTAAATTAAGAACCGTCCTCTTTGCTTTTTTTTCAGAGCGCTGATATTCATTTAAACTGTTTTTAAATTTGGAATCAAGTATGAGTTTCATGTTTAGAATATGTGTAAAGCATTTACTAAATATTGACTAATTCTTAAGTTAGTAAGCTACATTGTCATGTTTCTTTTTATGTCCGCCATTTGGTACAGCACAATCCAAAGAAGGGTTAAGTAGCAATTATATAAATGGACATACTTATTGTTCCAAAGAAAAAAACGTAATGCTCCTTTTCGTAAAAGATTTAAAGTATCATCAAGTTCAAAAGGGCTGGTTACGAAGAAAGTAATATTTTGCAACGAAGACAATAATTCATCACCTTTTTTTCACTAAAACCAAAAACTAAGCTATGCGGATTACATCTGTATTTAGTATGATAATAATTTTTAATTTTACAGGGAGGTTACATGATTAAGAACGAGAGTCTTGTGGCGACAATCGATGCATCACGTTGCGTTATTCGAGCCAGCCTTCTTACTGTGTGATTAATAGTCATGGTGACACCTAAATCTATTAAATGTGTGACGCACATCACCTGTCAGATGCTTTCGCACGCCACTGTTCGTTCTGTTATTGAATGGTCTGGATGTTGGGGTTCACCGCAGCCGCGTCAAAGGCATCCCTGAAGCGAAATATTCCCACCGTATTCAAATGTGCAGAGTTTCCTTTTCAATTTATACATGCAAAATAATATACCTTACGGTTACACCAACCGTTCTGTGTCAACAGAGATTTTTCGATTAAAAACTTTTTTTTTAATGTTTTCACTTGCTTTACCTATTTTTATTACCTTTCAATTGGCACCTAAAAAGTAATTTCAAGTTAAATTTTTAAAATGTGATTTAGACATAAGTCATTAAATAAAAGTTCAGTAATTAAGATACTCAAAAATTTTTAGTATTGTAAGCTATAGTCTACAGCATCACATTTTGTGAATTTGATAAATTATTTTTCAATGCGGAACTAAGCTATCTTGTCATAGTAACGTTTACCAACTCCTGAAGTCATTGATTTTCAATCATCTTTATCTCATGCCTAAAACAATATAGGTCAAAATTTTCCAGCCAGCTACTTTTAGTAAATTTTCTTTGAGCATATATCCGCGCTCTGTTTTAATTTATATATATATATATATATATATATATATATATATATATATATATATATATATATATATATATATATATATATATACGCCATGTAACCAACCCTTTTGAACTTGCAGATACTTTTAATCTTTTACAAAAAGGTGCATTAAGTTTTTTTCTTTGGAACAATAAATGTGTCCATTTATATGATTTTTACTCAAGCCTTCTTTGGATTGTGCTGTACCAAATAGTGGACACAAAAAGAAACATAACAATGTAGCTTATTAACTTCAAAGGTTCGTCAACTATTAGTAAATACTGTACACATATTCTAAACATGAAACTCATACTTGAATCCAAATTTAAAAACAGTTTAAATGGTTATCATAAACAAAGAGGACGGTCCTTAATTTAAAATCATCAGTTAAGCTAATTAACGTTCGGTGGCCACGGGTCGTTATCATTTACTTTAGGATTTAAAGTTACTGCTAAGCGACAATAAATGACATGCAATATATATATATATATATATATATATATATATATATATATATATATATATATATATATATATATATATATATATATATATTACACATATATTGCCACATCCGTCTCTATGAGAATTAAGTTTATGAACTTTGTTACTTCTGTGGTCACAGGCAGGTTTTAAAGTGTGTTGGTAAGAGCGTATACTCCAGAGTTATATTTCGAGAATTTGAACAATGTAGAAAGGTCTAGAACTACTCTATGAATAGGCGAGCCGAAGATGGAGAGAGTCAGTCAGTCGTGAGTTAGTGTTGGTGTATAATAAGCGATCATGGAAGGCGTATAGTAAAATATAGTTCTATGAACATTAAGTAATAGAGAGAAATATTTTAGTTGGTGGTGTTGGAAAATAGTTGGTTGTAATAAATTAGTATTTTGAAAAGCTGTGTTTTGTTAGTCAACAAATCTAGAACCCGGAAGAATTTAACAATATATATATATATATATATATATATATATATATATATATATATATATATATATATATATATATATCACAACGATAACTCAAAAAATAATGGGCTGATTGAGTTTGATTCAATTTGGAGAGTACGTTCAGTGGTTCGGATAAGGTTGTTAACCGGGAAAATCGCAGAAATTTTTCCGGGAAAATGTCGGGTTTTGTTATGGAAAATTTTTGTATCTCTGGAAATAAGAAAGCTATGAAAACCAAATTTATTCGTACGCAGGTTAACGTTATCAAAATTATGCTATATACCAAAATTTAGATCTGTAAGTTGAAAGAAAAAAAGTTATAGGCATGTAAGCAAAAAAAATTGGTGCCATTGATGACTAGAGAAACGCCTAAAATCAAAATATTTTCTGTGGATAACAAAATCTATTTTATATTACAAACAAAGAATAAGTTTTTTACTTTGAAAATTGTATACTTTTTCTTCTTAAAATGTCAAAGTGGCGATTTGTAACCCCAAAATTGGCAGTTTTAAGACAAAGAACTTAAAACAAATACGGGATATGTACGGGCCGTAGATGTTGGTGGCGGTTCAGCGCGGCGACCTGATTTAATGTGATGTCGCCCTGTTGATGTCTAAGAATAGCTATGAAAATCTGATAAAAAATCTTGTGGTTTTTGCAAAACTAAAAAGAATTCGAAAAACATTCTTTTGTTCGTTTCATTATTGCATATTGTCCATATTAGCCGCATTATCTTAGAGATCAACCTCAATTTGGCTTCGTAATAATAAAGTTTTGGGACTACTAGAACTGGCAGATGCTGCATTACAGGGATGTTCAACAAATCTAAAAGATCTATGATAATTTGTGTCAAAAATAAAATTAAATCTCTTGGTCGAACGAATTTACCAAAATGTTTGAAGAAGCACAAAAACTGGTTCCTTGTGATGAAAATGACCTAATAAATGATAGTCGCAAAAAGAAAAGGAAACCAAATTCTCGTTTGGAGGATTCTGTTGTATTGGAAAAATTACCTGATTCCGTCAGGTCAGCCCAGGTCACGTCAGGTCAGGCCAGGTCAGGTCAGGCCAGGTCAGGTCAGGTCAGGTCAGGTCAGGTCATTATAAAAGTTTATATTTTGAAACAATTGATATAGTGCTTGTTGAACTGGATGACAGATTTGAAAACAATGATTGCAATAAGCAGTATCGGGGAGTTTGATTTAAGCAATCTGCAACCTCTAAAGAAATAGAGTAAGTCATCTATTTATAAAATTACAGCGTAATCAACAGCATTTTTTTTATTAATTGTTGCAGATATCGAATTACTGTCAGTTGAAGAAATATCAGTTGTCAAAGATTTTCTGTCAAATGAACCAAGAAATAACATATTACCTAAATCTTACAAACATAGTGAAGCTTTTTAAAACAACCTACAATCTTTTTGCAGCAGTTGATAATTTGGATGTAGTACGGCAGTATGCGACTCGTCTCTCTCCTCATTAACTGCGGCCAACCGGCCCCAGAGCATTCAATGAGCCATCAACGTATGGCGAACCTCTCATTTTAGCTTTTGAGAAAAAAAAAGAACCGATATGGTAGATTTAGATTTATTTCTTCTGAAGTTTAAAAATTCATCCAATCGTAAATTGCAGCTGTTTTGACTTGTTTTTGTCTATAATTTTTTGCGAACTCTCGTAAAAAAATTATGAGCATCGGCGACGTTTGAATTTCGAAAGTATTTCTTCAAATGAGTGTGAACAGGGCCACATAGAACCCATATCCGGGTTTAGTTGTAGTTTTATCTGCTAACATATATACAGGTGACGCATTTCTACGGTACCGCTCAATATACCGGTTATTATACAATATACAAGAAAAATTTTTTGTGTTTTGACAATAACATGGTGGCCCATACGTCGCTGGTGATACCATTTACCTTTTATTATCATAAACCTTTATTTTATTGCATTTTTGCAGTTTCCATCGAATCAGAGTGCATTTTTGTAAGGAAAAAATTTTAACAACTGTTCACATTTTTGCCGGATATCAAAAATTATACGGCGTTGTTACCAAAATATAGCGGAGTCCCATAAAAATGATGCATTCAGAAAGGTTTTTGGTTATGTTTGAATTTTCTTAAAAAAATTCACTAATGAGATCTCGACTTTTGAATTTTGAAAAACTTTCTTCAAACGAGCGCGAACTAGACTCCCTAGAACCCATATCCAGGGTGAGTTTGAATTTTTATATGTTTATTATATATGTTGTAAGAAAATAATTTTGTAAGGTGCGGTTCAAGACAACCTATAATTAACATATTTTTTTCGTATCTTGTATAATAGCGGATGTATTGAGCTTCACCCTATATATATATATATATATATATATATATATATATATATATATATATATATATATATATATATATATATATGAACTAACTCTGGCTGTGGGCTCTAGGGGGGCCTTGTTCGCGCTCATTTGAAGAAATCTTTTCAAAATTCAAAAGTCTCGGTATCCTCAATGGCGAATTTTTTCTACAATCATTTGCTAAAACTTATAGACCATTAAACCATAAACTTTATAACTTAAACTCGTGCCAAAGCATCAGAGAAAGGGTCTACTTGAAATGAATTTTCAGCAAATATTTTAGTATAAGTATAAAGGATAATGATGGTGGAAGCTGAAACCTAAGGTTTCGTAAAACACACTTCTTGACATATTTTCTCTATATAGCCCGTATTCATTTCAGGTTTTTTGTTTAAAAATGGACTATTTTGACGTTGCAATTCGGGACATTGACGCTTTAAGAAAAAAACTATAAATTTTTCAAAGTAATCTTTCTGGTACTTCTTGATCTTTTTGAGCCATCAACTTACTGCTTGCCTGTAATACACAATAGATGTTCTTATCGACACAAAATATTTTAGTTTTGTGTCGTTTTGTGTAAATATCTATAACAGATTTTAACCTACAGATCTAACTTTTGGTACGTAGCATATATACTTTTTATAATATAAACCTGCGTATAAAATTTGGCGGCTATAGTTTTGTTATTTCCGTAGATACAAAAGTGTTCCGAAAGAAGAACCAAAGTTTTCCCGGAAAAACTGGTCCGATTTTCCTGGATAACGAAATTATCCAAGCCACTTGAAAGAGGAACGCGCTTACTAAATTGATATATCACACCGATAACTTCAATAATAATAGGCCGATTCAGATCAAATTCGGTGGACACCTTCCTTTTGCAACTTGCTTGGATAAGTTCGGTGCCAGGAAAATTGGCCAAGTTTTTCCACGAAAATGTTGTGTTCTCTTTCGAAATTTTTTTATCTTTCCGGAGCTAACAAAGCTAGGGCAACCAAATTTGGCGTGCGTGTTTATGTCCAAAAAATTAAACTATGTACCAAAGTTTAGATCTATAGGTTGAAAGACAACAAATTATAGGCATTTAAAGAAAAAAAATTGGGTGGCCCTGATGACCAAATAAGCGCACATAAGCAGAATATTTTGTGACGATAACAAAACATATTGTATGTTACAAACGGGGACTAAGTCTTTGGAGCAAAAAGGTCAATATATGCCAGGAAAATTACTTTATAAATTTGATAAATTTTTCTCTTAATAGGTCAAAATTGGCAACTTTTGGGCAAATAATCTACAGCTAATACGAGCTATGTAGATAAAATGTCGCAATAAGTATGTTTTACATGTCGTTAAGTTTCAGCTTCAACCATTGTTGTCCTTCATTTAAGTAAAATATTACCAGAAAATTCATTTCAAGCAGATTGTTTCTTTGATGCTTTAGCAGTAGTTTTAGTTATAGAGTTCATGGTTTAATTTTTAGCAAATTTTTGTAGACAAAAATTCGCCAGTGAGGAGACCTCCACTTTTGAATTTATAAAAGATGTTTCCAAATGAGCGCGAACTAGGTCCCGTAGGACCCATATCCGGAGTTGGTTTCAATTTTTATCTGTTTACGTATGTACAGGATGAGGCATTTCTACGGTAAAGCTCAATATTACTGTTATTATACAAGATACGCGAAACAATTGTATATGTTGATTATCGGGCATCTTGAGCTGTATCTTTTAATAATTATTTCGATAATCACAAGTGGCCCATAAGTCGTTGGCGATACAAATTTTCTTTTTTAAAATCGAAAACCATATATTAATATTATTGCATTTTTGCATTTTCCATTGGATTGTAATGTATGCTTGTTTTAGAGTTATTTCAATTGTTTTGCAACTTTTCACATTTTTGGAACATATCAAAAATTGTGATACGGCTTTTGTACCAATAGAAATCGGAGTCGCATGCAAATAACGGATTCAGAGAGGTTTTAGTTTATATTATTTCATGAAAAAAATCGAGTAACGGTATACAGGGAGCTCTCAAATAGTGACCGATTTAAAAAAATCGCACTGTCGTAACTCAATTGTTTTAAATAGGATAGCCTGCATTTTGTGTTTCACAAGTGAGAAAGGTTTAGTAAGTCATTTAAAAAAACTTTGTTAGAAGATTTGTCGAAAAGATCATTTGATTAAATATGCTACATTGCTCCTACTATCTAGGGTACCAAATTTGATGCCTGCTTCAAATAAGAAAAGATATATTTATTGTTTCAAAATATTTTTCTTAAAATTAACTATCATAACGCACTTGGTGCGTCCAGACTTTTATTATTAATGCTCATTATGAAGGTTGATCAAACCATCGTGTACAAATTCAGCTGCATCCGTGAAGAGAGCCGCTGATATTAAATTATGATCGTTATTATGCAAATATAGGACTATATTGCACAAATTCACACGAGCTACGAGATCTTCAAGAGATGATGCTTAAACCTTCTGGTAATGGTAAGGATGAAGAAGCTTCATCTTGAGAATTTCATGCACAGAGTTTTTCGGGATACTCTCCTGAATAGAGACTAACAGTACACTTAACTTGCGATTATTCTTGATTGACTTTAATGCACTGACTTCTCTAGGAGCTCGAGTACTTTGCTGACGGCCAACGTCTTGAAATGTACTTTTAAATGATCCAAATTCTCCCAGTCCTTGGTGAATATACTGAACACTCACGGTTGTGGTACCCTCCTATTTGGAAATGCTTCACAATACAAACGTCCAGCAGGAAGTGAATTGGCGTCAGCTACACCATAATAGAAATGCACGTCACGTAACTCAACGATATAAAAAATATTATTACTCATCTAATTATATAATTAAACTGGACTATTTTGCAAGCAAATTCACAGCAAACTATTATCTGTCAAAACTGACGCCGCATCATCTTGTTTACCAAGAATGTTTTCAAAGCACACTCAATTAATATTAAAAATGAGATTAAGTCATTTCGTATTCAATCAATACCACCAAATCTCTAAGAACATTTTGAGGATATTACGGTTGTTTTTAACGGTGTATTGTTAGATTTGAGATAAAAATTCAAGCAAAAATGTATGAGTCATTATCTGTTGGTCAAGGGCAGTGTCGGCCTTTGGGTTGCAAGCGATTCACATGAAATCTGCAGCATAAACATAAATTGTATGATATGTACATAAGTAGATCAAATTTTAAAAGAGTCGTTTCGCGACAGAAATGTTATTAACAAAAAATTGAAAAAAGTTTTTAAAAAAAGGCTATAGAAACTCGTGGGTCTAATTTTTTAAGTAGCATAAACCCCTGAATCATTTGCTTATTATTCTCAGACACCCTGTATATGTTAAATTCAAACTGGTCCAGTAGTATCTCTACAAAGTACAAAAATAATTACAAATTTTGCAATTACTAAGGTTAAATGAATATAACATTCAGTGGTTATGATTTTCTTTTAGTCTAAAAGATAATAGAAAAGCAAATCCCAAAGTAAGAAATATATTCGAAGACTTAGCTAGATCATCATATTCTGAGACCAACACCTTCCTCTTGTTATACTTTATACACCAACCCTTTTTTATCCCTACGGTAATCCTGACTAGACCTCTCCCTGGAGCTGAAATATAGTCAACACATTCAACGCAAACTTATTAGAGATCGTAAATATTTATCAATACTACACAAACATCTATTTGTCTCTAAACCTTTGTTAATTACATTTCCTTGTTGCTTGTTTATACCTTCCATATCAGAAATTGAGGTTTAATGTGGTAAACAAAAAGTTGTGCGAAAACTGCACTAAAAACATGTTACCCGATGTATAAACTGTCAAACCTTTGTATCTTTTTTGGTCTACCTCAATGGTAATAATTTATTAGGGTGGTAGGTATCTACACACTGTTGGAAACCCCACAAACAGTAACTATCTGTGTCGATTGCCAAGGGCTTTAAGTCGAGTAAAACAAATTTGAAGGAAGCATTAAACGTTCAACTTCCCAAACAATTCTATTATTAACGTTTATTGCATGGAAAGTGATTCGCGGGTGAGTAAGAAGTAGGTGTAAAAAAATTAATTCAATATTATTCTCGCCAAAACAAAGTTTTTATCTAAATACATTATTGTTCTAACATGTCTGATTAGAAAGATACAGGGTGTTAAAATTTAGGGAAAAAATAGTTTTTTCCTCATATCTCCCAAGCGGATGAAGGATTGTTTTGAAACTTGGTGTAGTGAATATCACTATTAATAGCTATCTTCTAGTGTAGAGCCAGCAAAATATGAAAGGCGGGTGGGGTGGAATCATCACTATGGTGAAACTTAAAAAACTATGTTGCGCCACTGGCTAATATTAAAACTAATGAATTTTTCAGATGAAACCATTATTTGGCTACAAAAAATTATTCTGACATAATTTTAGTAAATAACTCCCTTTGGAGTAAATCACTTTTTACGATAAAATAGTGACTGAAGTAAGTGATAGTTATGTGTAAAACAGTCCACGGAAGTTTTTAAATCCGAGTTCTGAAATTCTCTTAGAACTAAAAAACAATACAAAATAAATGCAAACATTATTAAAGAACTAGAGCAAATATTCGAAGTGCCCACCTTCAGTGGTAATACAGGCTTGACACCGTCATATTAGCGATGTATACACAGGGCGCATACTTAAGTTATCACGAATTCCATTTTAGCCATTATAGTTCTTTCTTGGAAGTGTTTTCTAATGTTAAATATTTCGCTGTAAATCCGTTGCTTTAAACATCAAGAAATCAAGTTGATTTAAGTCGGGACTTCTTGGAGGTCACGCCACAGGACCAAACCAACCAATCCATCTATCATGAATTATTTAGCCACTCTGTCACAAATCTGCCATTGTGAGGAGGTTAAATATCTTGTTGAAAGTACATTTGTTTAATATTCAACAGAATATATTCTAGTAAGTCATACAAATGGTTTTCGAGAAAGTCCCTGTAACTATTTGCGTTCATGCAATTATTAAGTTCTTGCAACTCCAGTAAATGAAGACTCCTCCCCAAATATTGATAGAAAGTCGGTGCTGAAATTTTCTACTTCTCTTAGCATATGGGTTGTCCAATCAATAGTGATACAAGTTGCGAATATATGTAGCTTCATCTGTCTATGAAACAGACGTAATCAAAATCGTCATTTATTCTTCTAAGCCACTGACGAAAATGTAAACGTTCCTCGGCATCTCCAGAATGAAAAGCTTGAACATCTGTATGTTGTTAGGGTGTAGCGGTGGTGTAATAGCTCCCTATGTGCAGTTCTCGAAACAAAACTTTGTGGAAATCCCAACTACACAGAAATTCGACACGTACTTGTAGTAGAGTTGTCCAAAACTGCATCAATGACAGCTTCCTCGCGGTCTGCAACATTGTGTATTTGCAGTTCTTTAACCCTTCCAGTCTTTGAAATTTCAAGCTCATTGAATATTCGGAAGGTTAATACAAATACTTGATGATTTGGAGTTCTTCTATTAGGAAATCTACAGTGGTACTATAGAACCCATATCCGGGATCAGTTTCATTTTTATATGTTTATGTATATATATATATATATATATATATATATATATATATATATATATATATATATATATATAACCGATAACGCAAAAAATAAAAAAGCTATGATAACCAAATTTGGTAGGTAGATTTACGATATAAAAGGTAAACTATACACCAAAACTTAGATTTCTATGCTAAAAAGAAAAAAAGTTATAATAAAATATTTAGTGCCAGAGCATTTCTGTGAAAATTCAATACCATAACGCACTTGCTGCGTCCAGGGTTTTTTTAGCTAGTTTCGTGGAAAAAATTCGTTAATGAGGAGACCGCAACTTTTGAATTTTAAAAAGATTACTTCAAATGAGTGCAAACTAGGCCCCCTATCCATATCCGAGTTTAGTTTGAGTTTTTATCTGTATATATATATATATATATATATATATATATATATATATATATATATATATATATATATATATATATATATATATAAACACAGGGTGACGGATTTCTACGGTGAAGCTCAACATAGATGATATTATACAATATAAGGGAAAAAATTGTATACGTTAATTAGCAGGTGCCTTGACCTGCATCTTATAAAATTATTTTGGAAATCACAGCATGGACCATAAGTCGCTGATCACCAACCTAAATGTTTTTTTCGAACATGTCTTTTGCATTTTTTATCGAAATATGATGCATGTTGGTAAGAAAAAAATCGAGACGCAATTAGTGTGTTTTGGTAGCAAATAACTTAATTTGCTAATAACCTAAGGTTCGTTGGCTCGGAAAACCTTTAAATTTATTTTTGGAAAATTTTTGTACAATTTTAGAAAATAAGATATTTTGATAAAATATGGTTATACCGGTAACCAAATTAAAGCCTGCTTGCATTAAAGACATATTTGCTATTAAAAATATTTTTATGAAAATTCACTTGAATAACGTGCTGCGTCCAGACTTTTTTATATATTTTTAACTTATATAATATCATAGGCATATACTTAAAGAAAATGTTAAATTACTTTGTTTTCAGATATAAAAAATACTTACTGTTTTTGTGGTTGCTAAACCTGAATTTTTCAAATTTAAGTAACTTGTTTAGAAAAAAATATAAAGGAAAAAGCAGTTCGACAAGGTCAATAATCTGGATTTTACAACATAATTCAAAATTACAACCTCTTTGATATAAATTAAGTGCTCTAGATTCCTCAATGCCACTTAATCCTGAATATAATTAACAAAACAGGTATAATACAAACGTCCTTTGTCGCCTTAGATGCCTTGGGGACGTAATCAATATTCGTGCCTGTTAAATAATAAGTGTGTTACAATTTACTCACGAAATAATAACTTAAAATGCAGATTAAAATAACCGCTGTGTTTTATTTTTTATTAAATGTCAGGTTCCTATAAATTAGAATTACATGCTTGAAAGTAATAACTAATGGCGCACCACTTTAGCACGCAACCCTTTAAGAGCTCGAACTTGTGACATTAATTAGGAGGCACTTTAACCTCCTTGTATATAAACTAGGTAGTTGGTAGTTAACCGTTAACACTACGTTTTTAAACTAATGTCCTTAGCGCTTTCATTTATCTTACGTCAAAATTTGAGACACTGATCGATTGATAACAATCTAATCGCTCCTTAATCAAAATGTAACTACATGGAGGGTGCAGGTATGCTTCCGTTGATAAGATAATTTATGAAGCTACGTCGTAGCTAGTGGACGTTAAGGACTTTAAAGATTGTAACGTTACTTTAGAAAGTAATAATTGAGTTAAGGATTATAAAAGGAGCCTGATTTATTATTTTCGCAGAGTTTATTTTTCAACAACGGCATTTATCGAACGCGGTCTTAAGTAATTAATTAATGCCTCTGTTCCCTTTGGCTAAAAATGTAATTTATGAAACAACTTGAACGATTAGAAGAAAAAAATCACCAATGAGGCGATCGCAACTTTTCAATTTTGTAAAAATTATATATATATATATATATATATATATATATATATATATATATATATATATATATATATATATATATATATATATATATATATATATATATACAGTGTAATGATAAAGTTTAGAATATAATTCGTAAAGGCGTTATTTAATTTTTTCAAGAAAAGCGCTCGGACAGGTCAATTTTATATTTTCAATTGCCAACTTATGACGTAAAAATTACATTTACGACGTTACCTATTTCTAAATAGTGACGTCATCATAAGTTTTTTCAGTGACGACCATATTGTTTTGCTGTTTTTCCATAGACCTGCTTACTACTCTCAAAAATGGAATCGTGGGGGGAATTCGTGAAAAAAATTATTTGCAAATTTTTATGCAAAAATTTTCCTTTTTTAAACTTTAGTCAAAAAGCTTTATGCGAATAGTTATATCTTGGCAGGTGTGTAAATAGCTTGAAGAGGTTTGTTGGCCAGAAAAATCGGAACTATTTTTTGGGGAACATTCTGAGTTTATTTTCGGAAAATTGTTGTACTTTTTCAAATAAAGTTATTTTGATAACATATGGTGCATTATTTCCACTATATAGATTATACTTTTAACTAAATTTGTTGCTGGCTTTTATTAAAAAAGATATATATATATATATATATATATATATATATATATATATATATATATATATATATATATATATATATATGGCATTAAAGGCTTTTTTATGAAAATTCTCAGCCATAACGCACTTGCTGCGTCCAAGCGTTTTTTTTAATTTGATTTTTACACCTTAAAGTGTAAAACATTTTAACACACCTACAAATCGAAAAAATAAACTTCTAAATTAAATGAACCAAAAAAATAAAAATAGTAATGAGCTCTAGGCCATAACAATCTTTATTCGGTTATGAGGTAATCCTTGTTATAGAAATAAAACAAAATTCAATTTGCAAAAGAATTACTAAAAAACCTGTTTTCAACTTGATAAATAGAAGCTACAGTAATTAAAATTTTCTGAATTTTTGTTAAAATGTAACATAAAAAGTAAACAGAATAGTTTTGTTAAATAAACTTTCGAGAAATAAAAAATTATGACTAACTCAATGACCAAAGATGACGTTGTGAAATAAAGTAGACGGACGCAGCAAGTGCGCCGTTGGGGGATATGATGGATCCCCCATCCATTCCAATTCGCCCCCGCACTCCCCCTGACTGGGGGATATTAATATTTAAAATATTTTAATAAAAACATTTCAACCCACAAAAGATAACAAATATATTAGTTTCGCTAATACAAATTTGTTTAAGGCAAATACTTTTTTCGGTAAATCCGCAGATTGCCTTTATAGACACAAGCAGATACGAAATTGTAAGTTGCTAGCTGTACATATAGAACATTAAGTTATAGAAAATACTTTTTTCCTTTAGGGGACCAACAGAGAGCACAAAAATAAAAAAAATTCTATGATCCAAGCAATTTATTCGACTTCACTGAAGAAAAAGCATTTTTTACAAAAGTTTACTAAAAAAAACTGGCTGAAAAAGTTTCTTCCTTGTAGATTCCAAACAACGTTGTTCCATAAAATTCTGCAAGAAAAATTTTACGAAAACATGCTAAAATAATTTCCTAGTCTTGAAAATTCACTAGGGCTTCTTTTGCAGGAAAAGTCAATTGTTTGTGAAGATATTCCAAAAAATTTTTATAAAAATTAGGTAAGAATATCTTTAAAAAATGTTTTTTTACAAAAACCAGACCCAGGCGGTCACCAATCCGGGAACTGATGGTGTCCGACGTTGCTTAACTTCAATAAACCAACGTCGAAACTTATCTGTATTGCCACACAGAGGTAGACACTCATATTTCCATTTTACAGATTGTTAGTAATACTTAGGTCATCAGTCTGTCGATCTGAAGTTTCATTTTGTATTCGTAGAATAACTTGTCAATTTTTTGGTGTGTTCAATAAAAGGCTTTTTCTTTCCATGTCCAAGTCAACCCCAAACATTTTGACGTTTAGGAACAATATAATTTGTCAATTACATATGACAATTTTATTAAAATGTGCTACCACAACGCACTTGCTGCAAATTTTTACTATCGGTTAAGTGTGGTTTGTACGTTTATCACTTTATTGACTGAGGTGAAAGATTTTTTCAAATTTATTTTGAAATAAAAAAAAAAGTACAAAACTTTTAAATCACAAACTCTATAATTTAAGCTGCTCTCAAAACAGCCTAGAAAGAACATTTTTAAAATACATTTTCTGCAAATAGATTTGTCAAATAAAGTAAAATTGATGTTCAAACATAATGCCAGGGGCATGTTGACAACACTTCTTTTCATTATGTTTGTCTAAAATCCACCGTCTTCCTCAAAAATTTGCAATTACATTTTTCCACGAAAGTACGCAAAAAAATTCTACCAAAATATGCTAATACAATTTACTAAAGAGTTGACCTAATCAGACCTTCGTGTCAAAATATTTGTATAAAAATCACCAAATACGACTTTTCAAATCGTCGCATTGCAGTTCCCAGAATAAAGAATCCATAAAATTTGAATGTATTTCTTTGGGATTTCTTAAGATTTTCGTATCAAAGAAGGTTGATGCATTTCTGAAAAATTAACAGGTTTTATTAATCATACATAATCCTTTCATCTTATGTCATTTTTTGACCTCCGATGGAACCAATCTTTTTTTGATGCCATAACTTTTTATTCTCATAACCTATAGATCTGGCCAGATGTGTGTGGCTAACGATCCAAGTCATTTGCTAAAAGAACACGCTGTGGTCATAAATGTGACAGATACTTGTTTTTTGCTTGAACTGCATCTAGAGCTTGTTATAACTCAAAGCTTCAGCTGTTGTGCCATTTTTAAGAGGGCCAGGAAAATTAAAAAAACGAACTATAAGGCTTGAATCTGCCTACTCATTGGAATAGTAGATAACTATAAGTTGAGTTATTGTAGTTCGAATACGGAGTGTCTCAATCCACCTACTCCCAAAATCTCACAGGAGATCGTCTCTAAGTGATCGGTGTGTTCACCCTAGACCCGACAGAGATTTGACCATTCGTCTCAAGTCTAGTATTATCTATAGCGGTTCGTCTACCTGACTCGTTATCAGGGTAATAAGTCGGATAAAAGTTATTTGTTGAGTCAGGTAATGGGGCAGTTGACATGTCTATTGAATTAAGGCATTTTGTGTCTTTAAAAAAGCAGACAGAAAGCTGGCTGCCGGTCTGCGGTTTTTTATTACTTACAGTGGAGCTTCCACGGAGGTCGTTATCGGTGGCCTTGGTCGGTCGCAAGGTTAATTATGTCTGACGCTTTAATGATGGTATTAACCACATCAAGCAGGTTAAATTAATTACGAGTATTTGTAGTCAAGATGCCTATCGATTTACTGTCATACCGTTAAATTAAAAAAATAATGCGTCGATTTTGATTTCAGATACATTGTCTTTGTAAGTAGCTTGAATAAGTTCGATAGCCAGAAAAATTGGACCAGGTTCTTCGGAAAAATGTTGTGTTTTCTTTGAAGAAAAATATTGGTCTCTTAAAATAACAAAGCTAAGGTAACCAAATTTAGTACGTAGGTTTGCGTTATGAAAAGTAAACTACATGCCTAAATTTAGGCCTCTGTCTTACAAGAAGAAAGTTATAAGCATTTAATAGAAGAATGCTAGGTGCCAGATCTTTTCTATGAAAATTCACTACCATAACGCACTTACTGCATCCAAACTATATATAATTTCGTAGAAAAAGTGCGCCATTGGGGAGACCGCGACTTTGAATTTTGGGAAGATTCCTTCAAATGAGCGCAAACTAGGCCCCCTAGACCAGCGTAAGTTTTAGTTTTCATCGGTTTACATATATACAGGGTGACGCATTTCTGTAGTAAAGCTCAACATATCCATTATTATACAAGATACGAGAAAAAATGTATACGTTAATTATAGGGTGGCTTGTCTCTGCATAAGTCGTTGGTGATACAAATTTTCTTTTCTTAATCAAACACGCCTTGTATGATTTCATCGAAATATAAGGAATGTTTGTAAGAAAAAAAATCGGGACGCAGCAGGTGCGTTTTGGTAGCGAATTTTCTTTAAATGCTTCAAATTTCAATAATCCAATTAACCCTAGGTTCGTTGACTAGGAAACCAGTTTTTTCTGGAACATTTTAAGTTAATTTTTGAAAAATTTGTGTACATTTTCAAAAAATAAAATTATTTTAATTAAATATGGTACATTGTTTCTACTATGTAGATTATACTGGTAACCAAATCTGATGCCTGCTTTCGTTAAAAAAAGACATATTTGCTATTAAAAACATTTTAAGAAAATTCACTGGCTGCGTCCTGACTTTTTAAATAATAACAAGGGACATATTATTTAGGGGGTACTATATTAGCAAGTAGGAAAAGGTACATTACTAGGTTGTTTATTTGAAAGGGACGTAGCTATAGTAAAAATTAACTAGCGATAGCAAGTTTTGTTAGATTACCAAACCTATAAGAAAAAGCTTTTTTCGGCAACCGTCCGTGAAGTAGCCACTTCCCGAACGCTTTTTCTTTGAGAAATTAGCATTTCTCCGGCCTAGTCCGGGAAGTACGTACTTCCTGGACTAGGCCGGGAAGAATCTCATCGTCATTGTGAATATGAAAATCTTGGTAGGTATGATTTTGATAAATACAGTTGAACATTACCACGGTGGCTGGAAGTCTACCAATGTCGCTGAAGGATATGTAGACAATTCACTAACAAACAAAATTAAAATTGCCAATACCATTCAAAAATTATCAGATGAAAACAATCAATATGAAACGGAAACTTTACCTTCTTGTTCTGACTACAAAAGGCATTTAAATATACCAAGCATTTTAAACTTATTAAATCCTTTTAATATTAGCAATTGCTCGAATTTTAATATAAATATTAATATAAATATGAATTAGAATGTTTCTGTCAGTACCTATCTTCTGTTCGAATTTCAATATTTAATACAAATAAGAATTAAAATGTTCGAAATTTTGTTCTACAAAGAAATATAATAAAGAAATGTGTCTCACTGATTTGTTATTCTACACGGTTGCCGAAAAAATAGTGTACGCAACACGTCCGAAAACAGTTTTTTTGGACTCGCGGACTTCCAGGACTCGCCTACGGCTCTTCCTAGAATTTTGTCGACTCGTCCAAAAAAACAGTATTTTCCGGACTTGTAACGTAAATTACTATTATAATCATCCCTATATACAAACTATCTTCTTGCTTGCAAGTATTCCAATAAAAACACAAGACACACATTAATTAATCGTTCTTCTAATGACAAGTTATAATCTGCTTGTTTTATGCATGCTGAAGTGTCGGGCTATGTATGGTAAGTAGCACAACATCATTAATTTCTGTCCTAGGGGAATAAATTACGACACCAGTGTTAAACATCCTGCTATACGACTGGGCTAAAGTTAATTTTTGTATTTTCTTTATTACGTGGTAAGTTCATTTATCCACTAAAGAGCAAACATGGTCATAGAAAACAAATAAGAAAGTGATTTCAAATTAATTAATTTATATCTACCAATAAATATACTAATATTGATACTAATACCAATATTTAAAAAAGTTAACTACTAATATTATATTTTTTATACAGTGTGGATCAGACAAATGGAATACATTCAGTATTGCAATTATTGATAAGAATCCCAAAACACGTCAATTTTAAATTTTAAAAATGTCGGGGCGCAGCAAGTGCGTTAGAGTAGCGAGTTTTCATAAGAATTGTACACTATTATTATACGGCATATTAGTAAAATTAATATTCTAAACTTACACTGACCTTGAAGGTCGATTTAAAAGGTTCTAGTACGCGCATATTTGAAGAATTCTTTCGAAAGTGTTACCATAGATATCTCTCTATTATCAAAAAAATCTTGTGTTCTAACTCCTTTTGAACCCATGCCCAAAACTCAATTTTCTATGAAGCTAAAGAATTAAATTTTGCTATAGGTATCCGTAGATCGTCTAGGTCTCTTTAAAAGAAACTTGTATTAAAAATTTCATTAAAGATATACAAAAGATTTCCACAAGGAGACTTAATTCATATTTAGACAAGTAAAGTATCTGCCATATTATAAACGTATCAGTTATTTTTCCTTATTAATCGCGTGAATGATTTCGTGTTACTCAACCTAACCAAACCAGTTTTTTTTCAATATCATTAATAACAAAATGTGTGCTGAACATTATAATTTCAGACTCAAAGGTGACCAAGTTATTCAGGCGTTTTAAACAAAAATAAGATTTTGTTCAAAACGTGTGAAATGTGTGCACTTTTGTTTCTTCAAATGTCAAAATCAAACAACAACAAAAAAACATATCAGACTCCTGGCGAATTATTCAAAAGAGTTTTGAGGATAAATACAGATTTATTTGCTACACGTGTATACGGCGTTTAGTCGTTTCTTTAGTAACTACTGTCGTGAACAACGCTCTTTATTAAGAAATTCTAAGTGCAACAATAACAATTCATTATCTCACAACGGGCGGCACTAGTTGTTAACGTGCAGGTTCCCACTAAAGATTGTCTAAGATTGATGAAAAAAGTCTGGACGCAGTAAGTGCGCTATGGTAGTTAATTTTCATAGAAATAATCTGGCACCAAATATTTTTTATAATTTTTTTTTCAATAACATAGAAATCAAATTTTGATGTATAGTTTACTTTTTATATCGTTAACCTACCTACTAAATTTGGTTACCATGGCTTTGTATTTGTTGAAGTAAAATTTTGTTCGAAAGAAAACTCAAATTTCCCCGGAAAACATGGTTCCATTTTTCTAGCCGGGCGAACCTATCCAAACCACTTACAAACAAAAAGAAGGTACATGCCAAATTTGATCTAAATCAGCCTATTGTTTTTTTAGTCGGGATCTCCGCATTAGTGAATTTTTTCTACTAAAATTCACTAATACATAAAACGTAGTCTAATATCATGCTTTAAATATTAGTATGCTTCATGAAACAAATATTAGTTTTGAAGTACGATTGCAGTACACACGGTTATGTTAAGATATTTCCTAATTTCGTATTTTTGCTTTTATTTTACACTTTACAATTAACATTCAGTTTGACCAACAGCTTATAAAATGTTAAAACAGGGTTAGTGAAAAGTTTGGAAAGGCACCTGCAGTTCCTGAGATATTCGATATTCTAAACAAATGTTTCCAAAAAAGTTTTTCAAAATAGTTTTTTAACAAACATATTTAATTTGTCCTAGAATAAACAACTTTGTGGCTATTGCAACTAAATCTTTTTAAAATAGCAAGATATGATGATATTCGGAAAGAACGTCTCTTTCTTGATACGGCACTATAAAAAATTTATCGTGTTGCGTAAGAAAAAAATTTGGAACAAATTCAGTTTCCTAAAAATCCCCTCTTTTGGATGGACTTTATTAATGAATTTATTATCAAACCACCCATTTAAAAATGTGATAGTATTTGTAGAGGTTAATTTCAAACATTTTTTGGTAATAGTTATCTCCCTTAGAGAACTTCTCATCAAAAAATTATTAAGAATTAAGAAACAAATTAATAATTATTGCTATCATGGCCAAATTGAGCGGAAAACTAAGAATTGAAATATTAATGATATTAGGCTACAGTGACAAGAAACGAAGTTATAAAGAAGTGTACATGCTTTTTCATGAAGTGTATTCTAATCGACCATAAATTAATGAATGGTATGTTTCCACATTATCGCAAAAATTGAACGAAACTGGTGCCAGTGTAAAAGATAAACCTAGAATATGAAGACCAAAACAAGCTGTAGCTAGTAATAATGCATTAGATGTATTTGTTGACTTTTCATGAAACTCCTCATTCATCTACAAATGAAGTTGCTACATTACGCAATGTTTCACAAAAGTCTGCTAAAAACAGAAAAATTTCACCCATACAAAGGACCGCTGGTACTGTACAAGCGGTACAACGACTTGTAGATGGCGATTGTGAGAGGCGTATTGAATCTTGAAGTATTATGAGAAACACGTGTAATTAGAATCCGGACTTTAGTAGAAACATTATTTACTCACATAAAGCTACTTTTACGCTGCAGATATTTGTTGATAAACGAGTAATACAAACCAAAAGCTCTCTGAATGCGTCATTTTCATGGAGCTTCGCTAACTAGTGGTAAGAACGTCGAATCACAATTTGTGGTGTCTTTTTGTGATATGTGTCAAAAACGTGAAAAGTTGCAAAACAATTAAAATAACTCAAAAACGATGAACGATATCATTTTTTTTCCTACAAACATGGATTATAATTGAATGTAAAATACAAAAATGCAATAACATAAGGGGTATTCTATAAAAAAGAAAGTATGTATCACCAACGACTTATGGGCCACCTGCGATTGTCAAAATAGATTTATAAGATGCAGTTCGAGACACCCTATAATTAACCTAGATAACTTTTTCTAATATCTTGTATAATAACAGATATATTGAGCTTGACCGTAGAAATTCGTCACCCTGTATATGTGTAAACAGACAGCAACTGAAACCGACCCCGTATATGGGTTTTCGGGGTTCTAGTTCGCGCTCATTTGAATAAATCTTTTTAAAATTCACTCAGTCGTCTTCTCAAATACATTGCTAAAATATATAATTAAACCATAAACTCTACAGCTGAAACTACTACCAAAGCATGAGAAAGAGGGTCTATTTGAAATAGATTTTCTGAAGACATTGAGTAAAATGAAGGCTTTGTAAAACACACTTAATAATCGTTTCTTCTACATAATCCGTATTTGTTTCAGATTCGTTGCCTGAAAATTGCAAATTTTGACGTTTCAAATCGCGGTTTTACGAAGAAAAATAATAAAATTAAAAAAACATATTTCTGCTACTTGTTGGCCTTTTGCGTCAAGAAAACTTAACCGTGGTATCTAATATTCAATTGGTCTTGTTAATCACACAAAATGTTTTGATCCTGTAATCTGATCACCAGTGGCACCAAAAATTTGGTTGTTTACATGTCTATAACTCTTTTTTCTTTAAACATAGATATCTGAGTTTCGGCGAGTAGGGTAAGTTTGATAGTAGAAATGCATATTGGTTGTCATAGCTCTGTTGTTTTCGGAGACACTAAAATTCTCCGAAAGAAAACTCAATTTTTTTTCGGAAAAACTGGTATGATTTTCCTCTCTAACGAACTTATCCAAGCCACGTACAAAAGGAAAGCACCTACCAAATTTTATTAAAACCGGTCGATTAATTTTTGAGTTATCGGTGTGACACACACACAAATATATATATATATATATATATATATATATATATATATATATATATATATATATATATATATATATATATATATATATATATATATATGTATGTATATGTATATGTATATAAACACAGATCTCCTCATTAGTGAATTTTTCGTAAAACGAAAAATTCGCTAAAAAATCATATTTCCATAACAACGAAATTGTTTGCCATACAAAAAATTGAATATCTCAGGTTTGGAGAAAAAATATTGTGGAAAAACTTTTGTTGAAACATTTTTTTAATAACGAATATGTAATGTAATACAAGTGCGTTTCCACACTTTTTCCCAACCCTGCATATTTTCCTGAAACACAACTGTCAAATTTCAAAGAATTAAAAAATATTTCGATTGTTACACTAGTGAAATTTATGAAAATTTTATGCCGAACTTAGAAGTTCCGTAAGTTTTTAAGCTTTTATATCTTTATAGCGTCTAAATCGATTGTTGAGAAACTTTTCGGAGCACAAGCGCAAAGTCAATCGATTCACGTAGATACCACGTTTTATGAATACCAATGAGTTAGCTAAAAAGTATGTGTTTTTTGTTGTTACATCTAAAATTTGTCGAAACATTTTCTTGCCTTGAAAGGCAAAAATAATGTGCAATTTGTTGGCTACTATTGCGCATCAAAATCATTTATTCCACAAAAGGAGAGGTTTCAAAAGTATTATATACTTAATTAATGAATATTAGAAACGCTATTAATTTGTCGCTAATACTTATGTTATAAGTTAACACACCCTGGTTTCAGATTCTATGGCCCAAATTAGCGCTCATGTAAAAAATCTTTGCAAAAACCCATCATCAATACCTCCCCTATTGGAGTTTTTTTTTAAATAAAAATTCGCAAAAATTAAGTGGAAGTAATTTTTGCTGCACAATTTAAAGCCTCTGAAATTACTTAAGAAAACTGTTAAAAAGGGAAAGTAATTCAGGGCATAAAACAAACAAAAGTATTAAAGCACACAACAACAAATAGCTGACACAGATAACTGACAACAAACGATGTTTGCAATTGACAGCTACAAATAATTACTGTCACATTTTTTCAATGTAACCCGGTTAAAGTTTGGTAAGGTTCGAAAATAAAAAAAATCATATCTTGCCGTTTACAAAAAAATCTATTTGCCATAGCAACGAACTTGTTTAAGGAAAATGATATGTTAAATAAATAAGTAAGTATATATATTATCATTATTATCATTACCTTTATTACTTTAAATTATAAAACATGTTTATTCAATAAGTCTAAGACTTGTGTTGAATATTAACATAATTTTATACATAGTTGCATCCAAAACTGCTTGACAACACTCCAAATTCAACAACCTTAAAATTTTGACATTCAAAAAAATTTATTTTCCCTTCCATTGCGTTCTTCTAATGTTTCACCTGATACCTTCATTTATAATTAATACTAGTCACTCCATAATACTTTTCCAACTGCAAACCTTTCTCAACTACCCATATTTTTGCCGAAATTGTAAATTTTGTACGAGACCAAAAATGACATTTTAATTTGACATACTATTACCAATTCGGTAATATATATATATATATATATATATATATATATATATATATATATATATATATATATATATATATATATATATATATATATATATATACATATATACATATATTGCATCCTGGACAAGCACAAGTTTAAAACTATATATATATATATATATATATATATATATATATATATATATATATATATATATATATAATTAGGTTTTTTCGTAGCGATTGTCCGAAAAAAGTAATTTATTTATTTAAGTGGTACAATTATTACAGTCTTAAAATTTATTATAAAATATGTGATTCAAAACAACATGTGAACAACTAGAGTTACAGCGATTGAATGAAATAATGTTCTACAGAATTAACATAAATGCAAACGTCTGCATCAGCACTCTTACACAAGTCACTAAACTGATGATGCATGGTTTCCGGATTCGTCGTATTTTGTATGATGTTGAGAATATACAGGGATGTAACTCCTCCACCCTTAATTCTTTAACACGTCCTCGTGTTCGGACACTTCTTCTGTTTGCGTTTGCTTGTTGGACTTGTATAGGATGCTCTGAATTTTTCTTCTTAAAAGAAACAGAAGTACAATGGTAACAGCGATGGATATACCAATGGTAATGCCTAAGTGGGAATACTGCATGGACGGTCGGAGATGAAATGGATGCTGTTGTATTTGAGACAATGCTTCTTTTATCTTTTTGTTTTCTTTTAGATGAATTGGCTTAAAATGGATATGATGTTGAGGTGTCTCTTGCAATTCTTCGACTTCTATGGGTTGTAGCGTCAAATTGGTAGCAACGTCTTCATACATTTCCTCATTGGACTTGACTTTGCAGGAATTGAGGGATGTTACTAGACCGTTTCCCTGGAAGGTTTTTCGTTCTAACGATGTTTCGCAATTTTCGACAATAGTGGTTGCTGAGCTAGTGGATATTAAGATCTGACCATTCTGCAGCTGAGTTGATATTTCGTAGGGGTTCATTACTTTGGCAGAAGTGCAATTTTGTAAGGTGTCAAGCTGACAATGTTCTTCTCGTGGGCGATTATTGCATATAACCACGTCTTCTATAGAGGGGCACTTCTCTTGGGTCCATAAGTTTGAAGAGGGTGTTTCTAAATAGTATGAGCTGGGTGGTACCAGGAGAATATAATTTTGTGGTACAGGATAAACACGAAAATAAGAACCAGGATTGGGATATAGGATAGGAACTTTTAAAAGGCATAACATAATAATAATATATGAAATTTGGTAAATTCTACAACCTTAAAAACATGATTTTTGTCAAAGTCGATCAATTCATTTCTGTCGTGACTTAACTTTAAGTGATCAATAATATTTAACAGATCACTAGTGGTAAAGAGCTCTATATTAGTAATTTCGTTAAAACTTAAGGAAATAGTTCTTTGAATTATCTCTATATTATGGAGTAATTTAACAGCTACGTGAATTTGGAAATGAATTTTACTCGACAATTCTCTTTCGCTATCTAAAGTGGAAAAAGTCTGAAAAATATGATCTAGATTTTGATTAATAATTTTTGGGTCCTTTTCGTACCTTTGTGTGATTATATTAGCAAATGAATTTAAATTATCAATTTGGGTAATTATATCTTCTTGATTTTGGAAAAGGTTATCTAAATTTTTATTGATTTCTTTTAAGTCTTCTTGGTCGAGATTTCCTGTTATCATTTTAATTAAAGAGCCTGCTCCGTTTATTAATCCGCGTTTAGTTCTGTGCATTGATAGTTTTTGTAGTTCATTACTTAATCGTGACAAATGGTCATCTAAAATGAGTAAATATCGTTCGTTACTTGCAGTCATTTGTCCAGTGTTTAAAAATTTAGAATTTTTTAATAATATGTTATAATTAATTTCTATATCGGTAATATTAAAATAAAAATAAAAATTATGATAATGTTTGAGTATTTTTGCTATGCCTAAATACTCTTTAAAATATCCGTTAGTTTTTATCAGTGTTATTTGAAGTGGATGGACCAGGTTGAGGGTCATCGTTGTTTGTAGTAGTAGTAGTTTTGTCCTGTAACGAAAAAGTCTTTCTTACTCTTTTTATGTTAGAAACGTGAGCTTTTGCTTTTGGTTTAGAAAATGTAACAATGTTTTCTTTTTGTTTAGGATGTGATCGTAATTTATAAAGAGGATTCGTTTTTCTTACTTTTGGTACTCTAATAGCTAGTTGTGTCGTTTCTTGTAAATCTGGTGTCGTTTGTCTGTCCGCATTTGCTTTAGAAATTCTTTTGTCTCCACTTACTTTTTGTTTCTGATATACACTGTCGATGAAAGGCATTATTTCTTTGAGCCTATTGTTATTGTATTCTTCGTAAAGGGTAGTTTCAGGTGTGACTGTTGGTAAGTCGTCGTAGGGGCCGTATAGTAATGTAAAAGGTGAATACCCAGTTGTCAAATGAACTGGTTGTAAATAAGGGTTGCTGTTATCATTAGGGTTGCAGGCCTCTCTTGTGGGTTTTGTAGTTTAAGAATTCGCAATTTTTCTACAAGAGTTGAGTGCAGTCGCTCTACTGGTGAATTTGAGTTAGGATTTTGGGGAGTTGTTATGTGAAGATTAATATTAAATAAATTACAGTATTCTTTAAGGGTAGTATTCGAAAATTCTTTGCCAGCGTCAGCTACTATTTTTAGGGGATGATTATGATGGGAAAAATAGTGTCTAAGTTTATTTAACACGGTAATTGCGGATCCATCAGTTATATAATATGCCTGCGCATATTTGGAGAATAAATATATGATAGTTAGGAATTTACAATTATCGAAACTGAAGGTGTCAATGTGTATCACTTCAAAAGGGCGTTTAGCTAGAAGGGGACCTGAAAATGGTGGTTTGTACGGATTTCTTTCGTATTTTGTCTGAAGGAAAATTGAGCATTTATTAATAAAAGCGTTTATTAAATTTTTCATATTAGGCCAAAAATATTTTTGTTTTAAATGTTGAAAAGTCTCGTTAATGCCATTGTGGTTTCGTGTGTGATATTCGTCTATAATTTGTTGTTGAGTTTCGTGTTTTTCAACGTCTTGTAAAAATTCGTTAGATTTTATTATTTTAACAGAACTATTAAATAATGTTGAAGAAACAGCAGTGAAATATTTGAATAGTCTATCATGTTTACAGTAAATTCCGTAAGTGAATTTTGGATCAATAAATTGTTTCAAGAAGTCATTTATTTGTCTTAATTCGTAATTGAGTTGAACCTTTACATGTATTGTTTCAAACTTGAATATTTTTAATTTGCGTGTGTCATATTTTGGTCCGTAATCTAAAATTATTCGTCTGGAAAAATAATTGACTGGATTTTCGGATATAGGTATTTTGAAAATTGGATTTTCTGCAGACGAGTGCTGTGTCTGTGAGTCATTGCTTTCAGGTAGGTTATTAGTCGTGCTAGTAGAGGCATTGTTTGCGTCGTTTTCTAGTTCGTTAATTATTTCTCTTTCTCTGTCTTCGTCAGGGTTTACGTTATTAATTATTGATTCCAGGTCAAAGTCGTCTTCAATCGCGAGTTAACTTTCTTGTTAACACACTTGACTTTTTAAAAGAATTTATTGATTATAGTTACATAAAATACTTATGAATAATAATAAAAAATGATAAATATAATTTATGACAATTTAAAAGAGACTCAAGCAATAACAATGTAGGAATGTCCGTCCGTGGTCTGGTAACTTCCATATATAGTCTCTGGTGGGGCGTGGACCGAGAGGCGGTTTCCACCTAAGTTGCAGTCTTGAAGGTGATCCTAGCAGGTGGCTGGTTGCTGAATTGAAGGTCTAGTTGTTTACCCATTTATGAATAGTCTATTCTTCTAATTGCGCTGCTTTTAATTAACCCATTCGTCAGCGACCTTGGGTGTTGAATCGGGATCTGTACTTCTTATATACATTGTATGAGTTGGCTATTGTTATCTCCTCCATCCTTTAGAGAACGAAGCCTATGGTTCGTTCCGAATAGTCATCGGGAATCCAGTAATTGGTTTGGAGTCAGCAGTTTTCGTTTTTGATTTCTGCCAGAAGTATCTTGCAGTTATTGTGATTATTGTTATTATTATCACAAGGTATAGTATAATTGTCCATACACTAGGGTGGTATATGGGCAAATCGATGGTTCCTGGAATTTTGCCATTGGTGGATTGTAACTGGGATTTGATATTGTTCAAGTCGTGCAGTTGGACATTTTCTAATTTTAGTTCTGGTAATTTGTCTGGGAATATGGGTGCTTTATTTGTTACCAATTCGATGTTTGGGAGATTGAATGATTGTTGTGTTTCCGATGCCATTTGTACTGAACTAAATCTTTCGTTATTGATGATAAGTTGGCATTTGGGTTTCAGAGTCGCCAGTTTTGTTCCGCTGATTATTTTGGTTTCTTCATTTTCTTCGCACCTAAGTTTGATTTTCGTTTCTTCGGGTGCCACTATTTGGGTATTGCCATATTTAGAGACTGTTGTTTTTGTTATTTTGACAAGTTCTTGCTTGCAATTGTTTATCGGTTTCTGGAAGTTGATCAGTTTAATTTCGCATGGGTTGTTTTCGTTAAGTGCTGTCGGGTTGTCATTTTCACAAAAGTATGTCTGGTCTTTTAGATTCCTACACTTTTCGTTTCTGTAAGCGTAGTGTTTGCTGCTAAGGATTAGGTACTTGGTTCTAGGGACAATCATTCTGAAGGTATATGGATTTTTAGGGACTGGTAATGCATACAATTGATAATAAATATAATCTGATTTGTCTACTAAGGGTATATCTATTTGGAATATAATTTTAAAATCAATTTGAACGGTTTTTATGTTAAATATTTTTTCGTAAAGTGAAATGTCGGATTTTGTTATTAATCTTGATTTTGAGATATGGTTTTCAATATTTTCTAATTCTTTTGATATAAATTTCGGTTTCAGTATTGACGTATGATACGTGTTCAATTTTGAAAAAGTAATTGCATTTTCTGTTGTTAATATCATGTTTAGTACATTATTTAACAAATAACTGATTTGAGTGAGTAATTCCAAATGTTTTACTCTATGAAAATTTGTTAGTTGGTCACTTTTTAGACTATCTATTGTATATTCCAAATCGTTTATTCTCGCTACTATGGCTTCTTGGTTATGGTTCAGGTTGTCTATTGTTTTATTGAACTCTGTTATAGCATCTATCATTAGGGATGTCTGTGAACTAAAAAGTTGATGTACTTGATTTTGGTCTTTCCTCAAAATTTCAAGAGCTTTATATATTCTGTCGCCGTCATCTGCATCTAAGTTCCCAGTTATTGATTTGAATATCGATCCTAGTCCGTTTATTATACCTCTTTTGTTCTTAATCGTTCTTGGAAATATTCGACAAAATGTGTCATCAATATTGCTGATGGTGAAATTGATTGTTAAAATAAATTTTTTATATTCTAACTTGTATTCTGCATTCATTACGCTTATTATGTTGTCAAAGTAAGTTTTTAGTCTGTTAAAGTCGTCGTATAGTTGTCTTAGGTCATGTATATGAATCATTCTCCATTTATCGTTTTCTGAAAAGGCTTGTCCCAGTTTGCGTGGCAGTATGCCTGGATTGTCTGTTAGGTCTTCTAATTGTGGTTTTACTCTGGTGAAGAGGATGAACCTGCAAGGCGAAGATTGCGTAAATGGGTGATTGTCTGTTCGTCAGTTCTGTGATTTAGTATTATGGCTTTATTATGTTCAATCAGGGAAATTATTGAATAAGGTCCAGTAAAAGGGTTTTTGTGTTTTTTGTGAAATCCTGGAGGAATCTTTTTGTATACTATGTCTCCTTCTTTAAAAGGTTGGTTAGTATTTTTATTCGTCCGTTGTAACGTTTTGTATTTTGAGTTTTCGATTCGGTCTTGAATGACTTCGTATATAATTTTCATTAAGTCTTTATGTCTCGTGTTATATTCTTGGGTGATAATTACTTCTGGGTCATAAATAAATAATTCAGGTGTATATCCGAATATTAGCCCAAAAGGTGGTTTTAAGGTTTGCGAGTGTATGGAGGAGTTATATGCGAAAATACAATAAGGCATTAAGTCAATTGGTTTCATTTCTTTAAATTTTGTTTTAAATAATCTATAGTGCTCAATTATCGTACTGTGAAATCTTTCTATCGGTCCGTTTGACATCGGATTTTGCGGTGTTGTCACATGTAATTCAATTTGGTAAGCTTTTAATAGCTCTTTTATTAATATATTTGAGAATTCAGTCCCTGCGTCCGAAATTATTGTTTTACAGCTTCCGTATTGAGAAAAGTATTTAATTAAGTTCTTGGAGATTTCTGTTGCATTTTTACTTTTTATCGGAAATGCTTGCCCGAATTTACTAAAGGGGTCGAATACTGTTAGAAATTGAGACGTTTCAATTTGGAAGGTGTCTAGGTGTAAGATTTCTAAAGGCCTAGATGGTGTGGGTGTGTGTTCTAGTGAAATTTGCGCCGGATTTCTGTTGTATTTACATGTTTTACATAACTCGCAACTTTTTATAAACTCTTCTATTTTTCGCTTTAAATTCGGAAAATAGTATTTGCGTTTCATTCGTAAATAGGTCTCATCAGCGCCTCGATGATTACTCTTTCCCTCGTGAAATAGAACTATTTTCTCTAGGAGTTCTTCTTCGCTATTTATTTCTTCTCTAGTTTCTAAACATCTATAAAATTTAGGTGAGTCTACGTTATTAAATTTTTGATTAATTGCCGAACTTACCATTTCATAATCTCGTTCATTTACAAATAGACAGTAATATTTTCTCTGTGGTAGGCAATATTCTTTGATAAATTGTTCTATTTGATTTGGTTCGTTTAAATTGAATGTGGCGTGAATAAAATTCCTTTTGTCCTTTCTGAGTGATAAAATCTCCGGGGTATCAGCATTTTTAAAGAATATCTGGTTTGTTTTACTGTTGATTATTTCTTCTTCTAAGATTGGCATGCCCGGCGCGGAATAAGAATCTGCGTTGGAATTTCTTGTTTCTCCGTCGCTTATGGTTATAACGTCGTCATTTTCGTCTACATTGTTTATCATTGATTGGTTATCTACATCTAAGGGGTTTATCTCTACTCTCGAAAGTGCGTCCGCTGCATTATTTAATTTACCTTTTTTATATTCTATTTTGAACTCGTGCTCTTCTAGTTTGAGTCTCCACCTTAATAATTTTGAGTTAGGTTGTTTCAGGGAAAATAGCCATTTTAATGGTTTATGGTCTGTATATATTGTGAATTTCCTGCCGTATAGATAGGGTCTAAAGTAGTTTGTGGCCCAAACTATGGCCAGTAGTTCCTTTTCTATTGTGCTGTATCTAGATTCTGTTTCATTTAACGTTCGGCTTGCGTAAGCTATTGGTTGGTCTGATTTCGGATCTCCTTGGCTTAAAATCCCTGCGATTGCCACGTTTGATGCATCTGTTGTTAAAATGAACTCCTTTGAAAAATCTGGAGGTATTAATACTGGTGAATTCATCAATATGTCTTTACATGTATTAAAAGCATTTATGTATTCTCCGTCGTTAATGTCGATTGTTACGTTTTTCTTTAAACATTTAGTTAGTGGTTTTGTGACATGCGCAAAGTTTTCTATAAATTTCCTGTAGTAGCCTATAAGTCCTAGGAATGATTTAATTTCTTTTGGTGTCTTGGGTATTGGGAATTTTCTTATGGCGTCTAGTTTCTTTGGATTAGGCTTGATGCCTTCTGGCGTCACTATATGCCCGAGGAATTCCGCTTCTTTTTGCAGAAAGTCGCTTTTGTCTAGCTGTATTTTCAGATTACTTTGTCTAAATCGTTCGAATACTAATCTTAATTTTTCGATATGTTCTTGTAATGATGTCGAGAACACTATCACGTCATCCATGTATACTAAGCATGTTTTTCCTATTAAACCGTTTAAGACGTGTTGCATCAGTCGGGTAAATGTGGCAGGCGCCCCTGAAAGCCCGAACGGCATCCTGAGGTACTCATAATGGCCTGTATCAGTGCTAAACGCCGTTTTTTCAATGTCATTTGGGTCCATTTCAATCTGGTGGTAGCCCGAAATTAAGTCTATGGTCGAAAAATATTGTGCACGCCCGAGTTTATCCAGTATCTCTTCGATTTTTGGTATAGGGTGTCTATCAGGTATAGTCTTCTCATTTAACTTGCGGTAATCCACGACGATCCGCCATTTTTGTTTGCCGCTGGCATCTGCTTTTTTTGGGATCACCCATATTGGACTATTATAAGCGCTATGACTGTTCCTAATTATCCTTTGATTTAGCATTTCGTTAATTTGTTTGTCTACTTCTGGTTTGTGAATATATGGGTATCTATATAGTTTGGCGTTTATTGGTATATCGTCTTTTAGTCTAATTTTGTGTTTAATGACGTTTGTATGCGTCAGTGGTTCATTTTCTTTTGCAAAAATATCTTGAAATTCTGTACATAAATCAATTAAAATTTCTTTCTCCTGGTTATTTAAGTGATTTATCCTAATTTGATTTGTAATATTTTTTTTGTACACTCCCCGTATAATTATTATTATAATTCTGGTGATAGTAAGAATTATTTGATATCATATTCGCTTTATTTTCAATTTGATCCGTTATATCTTTTTGTATCGTCCTCGTATCACTCACATTTTTATTTCGACGATATTCATATGTGTTTAATGAAACTTGATCCCGTTTACCTTTATTGTGGGTGAACGTTTCTCCTAGGTCATTTGTTACTTGTTTTAACCTTCCATCGTCATCATTTAATGGCTGATTACGCTTTCCTAGTTCGAGTTCAAGTGCAATAATGCTTCTGTCTATTGTATTACTTACGTTAAGGTGATTCATTTCATCATTTGCTTTGATGCTCCTACTTATCCGATTGTTATTGCTACTACTACTACTACCCATTTTGTCTTCATGATCCCTTGTATAAGGGAAGTTTATCTTAATGCTTCGATTTTTTAAATTGAGTCTCTGGTTTTTAAAATCAATGTTCGCTTGATTTTTTATCAAAAAGTCAATTCCAATAAGAGCTACGAAATTGTTGTTAAATTCAAATAGGCAAAACTCTTGCTCACTGTCCGTTAGTGAGTTTAAAATTATTCTGGCTCGATTATTATGGCTGGAATAACCATGAGCACTTTTAATTAAAAACGGGTGATTGTAAATCTTATTATAAAAGTTGTTATATGCTATGGACGGGTTTAAAAGGCTCTTAGTACTACCGGAGTCGAGCAGTATTTTTCCGGGTAGTTCTTTTATTATTACGTAGGGTAATTGGGATATTGTGTTAAAATTATTAATATCTATTACGGTTCTGTTTTTGAGCTCCCTGCTATCGGAAAATTTTGATGCTGTGCATCGTATAATTCAGAGGGTGATTGTTCATTATATGTTACGTCATAATTTAATTCTTCTGGTAAGAAATGTTGTCTTCTTTCTAATTCATTGAGAGGAAAAGAATTATTCGTTTCGTTATAGTTTATTTCTTCTGGTATGAAATTTTGTCTTTTTTGAAAATTGTTGGAAGGAAAATTGTTTCGTCTATTTTGTGAGGGTTGTTGTCGGCTGAAATTAGTATGTCTCGTGTTGTTACTGCCGACCTCCATAGCCTGTGGATATCTTCTAGTATTGTCATTAGGGTTATACGTCGGTCTTCTCATTGAGAATTGATTTGAAGGGTTCCCCTGAAATTGTGGGTGAGACATTTGGGGTCTGTTTGAATTATAGTTAAAAGGTGCAAGATAATTTTGTTGTTGGAAGGGTTTTTGAAATTGAATATTGTTAAAATTTGGGGTATTTCTTTGGAAAACTGGTTTTTGTTGTTTGTCGTGCCTGTTATTGTTATTATTGTTGAAATTTGACCGTTGTAATAATCTGTCCCTATATTCATAATTTTCCTCGGAAAATATAAATTTTAAAGCGTGTTCTATGCTGTCCGGTCGAGTGGATCTGACCACCATACCGAGGGGGTTTTTTAATCCACCGATGAACGCTTTCAGTGCTTGTTGTCTGTACATGTTTTGTTTTAATACTAAAATTCCCTCGTTACGTTCATTAGATATTAAATTAGAGATGAGTAATTGTTCAATGTGTCTGCAACGATTACTGAACGCTAAGGCATCCTCGTTATGTCTCTGTTTCAGTGTCAATAATTCGTCTAGTAAGCTAATTTCATCTCGCTGGTCTGTAAAGTTCTCAACAATTGCCCGTCTTAAGTCTACCCATGTGTTTATAATTTTAGTGTTAATAATTAACCTGGCTTGTGCAATTAGTTTCGTTTGAATATAATTTAATAGAAAATGGTTAAGATATAAATTTGGATTATCTGCATCATAGAATTGGTTCATTACTAGATCGCAAGCTTTTAAGAAGTTCCCTACATTTTCAGGTTGTCCGTTAAATTCGGGGATTGCTTTAAGGTAAAACTCTTGGAATTGATTTGCCATATTTAAATTGTTTCTAGAATTATTTATATCGGGTTGTTCTACAATATCAATTTCGCCAATACTAATATTTCTTAACCTATATTCCAAATGTTCTAAATTATCAATATCGCTATCAGACATATAATATTATCAATATATGAGGAAATACAGTATATATATATATATATATATATATAGGAAATAAAGGAAGCAAACAACTTACAGAATCGATGCTATTGCTGCTGTCTTCATGACGTCTCTCTTGATCGGTTCTTTGGCTGTTAAGCGTTGAAACGCAAAGAATCAATATACTTTTGGTTCTTCAGCACTATCCGTTGCGACTGCGCCAGTTAACTTTCTTGTTAACACACTTGACTTTTTAAAAGAATTTATTGATTATAGTTACATAAAATACTTATGAATAATAATAAAAAATGATAAATATAATTTATGACAATTTAAAAGAGACTCAAGCAATAACAATGTAGGAATGTCCGTCCGTGGTCTGGTAACTTCCATATATAGTCTCTGGTGGGGCGTGGACCGAGAGGCGGTTTCCACCTAAGTTGCAGTCTTGAAGGTGATCCTAGCAGGTGGCTGGTTGCTGAATTGAAGGTCTAGTTGTTTACCCATTTATGAATAGTCTATTCTTCTAATTGCGCTGCTTTTAATTAACCCATTCGTCAGCGACCTTGGGTGTTGAATCGGGATCTGTACTTCTTATATACATTGTATGAGTTGGCTATTGTTATCTCGCGTTAATTTCGATTCGCGATAAGGCATCAGCCACTAAGTTATCTTGGCCTTTCTTGTATTTTATCTCGTAATTAAATTCCTCTAATCTTAGTCGCCATTTAACTAGCCGTGAGTTTGGTTCCTTAATTGAAAATAGCCAAACAAGCGGTTTGTGGTCAGTTTCTATAACAAATTTTTGTCCAAAGAGATATGGTCTAAAATGTTTTGTATTTTCTACTATGGATAATAACTTTTTCAATGGTCGAATAATTTCTCTCGGCTGAATTTAGTGTTCTTGAGTAAAACGCAATTGGTTTATTATTTTGTGGCAATACTCCACCTATAGCTTGCGTCAGTGGTTAAATGAAATTGTTTAGAAAAATCGGGGTAGGTCAGGACAGGAGAATTTGTAATTAATTCTTTTATTTTTTGAAATGCGTCAACGTATTCCGGGTCGTGAGTATTTATCTTGGTATCCTTTTTTAAATATTTATTGATGGGGAATACTACTTTAGCGTAATTTGGAATAAAGCGTCTATAATACCCTGTTAATCCTAAAAATGCTCTTATTTCTTTACTTGTCTTTGGTATTGGATAATTCTGAATGGCAGTTATTTTTGATGGGTTCGGTTCGATCCCACGGACAGTGACCAGATGGCCTAAAAATTCGACCTCTTTACGCAAAAATTCTGACTTATCTAACTGAATTTTTAGATTACACTCTTTTAACTTATCAAATATATTTTTTATGTGACAAAGGTGTTCTTGAAGGGATTTCGAGAAGATAACAATATCATCCATATATACGAAACAAAACTTGTATAAATATGGCCTTAATACATTATCCATTAGGCGTGAAAAGGTACTGGGACCCCCTTCAACCCGAACGGGATTCGGATCCACTCGTAATGGCCATTATTTACAGAGAATGCTGTTTTTTCGATGCTGTCAGGAACCATTTCAATTTGATGGAATCCTTGTGCTAGATCGAGAGTCGTGAAATAGGAGCAGCGTCCTAAATTATCTAAAATTTCTTCGATGCGAGGTAATGGGTACTTGTCATCGATCGTTTTCTCATTAAGTTTACGATAATCGATCACTAAGCGCCATTTCTTTTTTCCAGAAGCGTCTTGACGCTTCGGGACAATCCATATCGGACTTGAGTAGGGTGATATTGAGGGTCTAATTATTTTGTTGTCTAAGAGTTTTTGAATTTGGTTTTGGACTTCTTCACGTAAATGAAAAGGGTACCGGTATGATTTGGTGTAAACAACTTCATCGTCTTTAGTTTTTATTTTATGTTTAATTGCATTGGTGAAAGAGAGATCTGAGTCTTCATGATAAAAAATATCATTATACTTTCGACACAAATTAATAAGTTTTTCATATTCTTCTGTATTTAAATGATCTGTTCTTAAAACTTTTGTTACATCAAAATGTTTTGAAATTTTAGGTAGTTCGTCAGAGTAATTTTGTAATGGATCGACATCTATTTGTTCCTGAAAATGTATTTCTACAAATTTTGAATTTGGATTTTTCTTTATTATGGGCACTCTACAATATCCATCTTTTGCTTCAGCTATTGACTCGTAAATTAAAACATTTGTTTCTTCAATACGTGGTAAAACTACTGTGCCTTTTTCTATATTTACAGGGACTGATACATAATTTTCACAAATTTGTTTGAAAGGTGTAAAATTCAGTGGATTAATTTCAAGGTAAAATGGTATTTTTTGGTTTCCTAGAGTTAAAATTTGTTTATTATAATCGATATTTCCTTTTAATTTTGTAAGATGAGCTGAACCTATACGCGCGTCAAATCAATGGTGCCATTGCATGACACGCATTGGAAATTGGTAATTAATATTAAATTCTTGTAAAATAGGATATCTTACGTTGTCTTCACCATGGGTTATCTGGTTAACTGATTTCATTGAAAATGGTTCCTTATAAATAAATTTTTTAAATAACTCGTAAGCCGGTCCTGGATTTATGATACTATCTGACGCTCCGGAATCAATCAATACTTTTAAATTTAGACTTGGTATGACAAAAAACGGTAATTTAGGGGTATTAACAATATTATTTATATCTAAATAGATTAGTTTTCCGAGGCTGTTTCGTGAAAATCCCGATTTGGATTAGTGTTGTAATTCGTAAAAGTTTCAGTTGGTTCAGGAAATTCTAGTGGCTCTATATTTTCGTCAGAGGGTTGGTCGTCATAAGGGTATTCGTCAGAATGATCTAGTGGTAGGTCCTCTTGGTTAAAGAGTTCTTGATGTTGAAACGTGGGCCTAGATTGGGGTATAAAGTGATTTCTTGGGGGCATTTGTCGTGTATTTTTTAAGGGAGTTTGGTTGCTTATTGACATGGGTGTCGTTCCTCTACTTAATTGAGTTGGAGCGTGTTGTATATTTTTATTAAAATGTTGAACGGGTCTTATGTTAGAAATTGGTCGAGAAGGAAACGGTTGCATTTGTTGTGTGATTTGTTGTGGTTTGTTGTAAATTTGGGGAAATGCTGAAAATATTGTTTTTGGGTATACGTCTGTCTATGTTGTACAGGTGTGTTATGATTTGTTTTCGTATTATTTTTGTTTCTCAGGCTATTAATGAAATTCGACTGTATAATCTCGTTATCTATCCTATTACATTCCAACATAAGTGAATCAAGAGTATTAACACTAACTAATCTAAGATGTGAGAAGTAAGGTTCTATTACACCCGCTTTAAATGCTGCAACTGCATTTTGTTGATAAAATTCTTTCTTGTACGTTTTTACATCGTTTACTAAATCTTGTATATCTACATGTTCAATTAAAATCTTTAGCTTTTCTTTAATTACATTGAAATATTCCTGAATAGTTTGTGATTTAGTCATAAAGCTAGTATTTAAATCATTAAATAAAAGATTTTCTGAACGGGGGTCTGAAAACTGATTTTTTAAAGCAAATTTTATATTTTCCCATGTATGGTTTTCTAAACTAATTAACACGTCACGAGCGTTACCAGTGATTTTAGCTTTTATAAACTCGAGTAACATTCGATTTGCGTGTGTTTCGGCCTCTGGCCTTCTATAACTAGTAATATAAAGTTCGCATTGTTTAATAAAATAAGCAAGATGCTTCTGCCCACCGGAATATTCGGGGATCATGATAGCAGCTTGTGAAAATTCGGCAATGTGATTATTTGCCATTTCTAAATTATTTAAACTTAATTGATTAAAATTGTCTTCCTCTAATTCTAATATAGGTTCTCTTTTCCTAATAGGCGATCTATCTCTTATCATTACACAACATACATGAACAAGTAATGGTTGTTAAGTATTACAGGGTGAATTGAATAGAGCGCGAATAGGAATTATTGAACAAAATTATATAAGGTATAAATGTAAAATAGATACGATATGAATGCACAGATAAAAATATTGGAGAAAACTTACAGGAAGCTCATTGGTACTTCTGCTATTGGTTTCTCGCTGATTTCCCCCTGGCAGTGTGGACTGACTTGCACCGGTGTGGATGTTCGATGTTGCACATAAACTTTTAGAAAAAAGACCGAAACTAATTTTACGAAGATTTAAAGCTTGCCAAAATCAGGTTTCGATGTGCAATACTGTTCTATGCAGCGCCAATTAGGTTTTTTCGTAGCGATTGTCCGAAAAAAGTAATTTATTTATTTAAGTGGTACAATTATTACAGTCTTAAAATTTATTATAAAATATGTGATTCAAAACAACATGTGAACAACTAGAGTTAAAGCGATTGAATGAAATAATGTTCTACAGAATTAACATAAATGCAAACGTCTGCATCAGCACTCTTACACAGGTCACTAAACTGATCATGCATGGTTTCAGGAGTCGTCGTATTTTGTATGATGTTGAGAATATACAGGAATGTAACTATATATATATATATATATATATATATATATATATATATATATATATATATATATATATATATATATATATATATATATATATATATATATATATATTAAAACATTGGAATTTGCCATATGCGTAATGGCACTTGTAATAAGTAGGCCTGGAAATAACAATTTGACTCCATTGCCAAATATCAACAAATCGTTATTCTCAGGGCTACTTGTTACAAATGCCATTACGCTTATCAATCAGATGAAATTAAAATAAATGGTTAAAGCGGCCATAACTCGAATTACCATGTGTATGGTAGCAAATTATTCATTAAAAAAATGTTTTTACCGAACATACATACCACCCTCGTTCCATTTGAAAAAATTTAGTTATGATTAAAAATACGATTTGGCGATATTTTAACCTGTCAGGAAGAGACAAAAACATGATGATCAAATCTATCTTTCCATGACTCCTTGATTAAAAAATAATGATCTTCACATAGTCATGGCACTCTAGATCGAACTTTAAAATATTTTTATTTTTTAAGCTCAAATGTCAAAAGTAGACATATGAGGGGTCATTGTATTCAGAGTGTTTTCTATCAAATAAACCAAAAAAAAAATGCCGGAAGTCCAATATAAAACTCAAAAGTTGCACATATTTCCGGTGAAACCGGAAGTGACTGAAAATAACTGAATGCGTCAGTCAATCTGGATTTATGCCATATACTAACATACCAAAAATTATTGGGGTGAGCCACCCGGTATATATATATATATATATATATATATATATATATATATATATATATATATATATATATATATATATATATATATATATATATATATATATATATATATATATATATATCATAACGATAACACAAATAAGAATTGGCCGATTTTGATGAAATTTTAGAAGATGTACCTTTCTTTTGTAATTGACTTGTACCAGTTAGCCAAGACACCGTACAGCTTTTTCCAAGGAAATTGTTGTATGTCCGAAAATAACAAAGCTACGGCAACCAAATTTGGTATACGAGTTTATACTTTAAAACGTATTGTACATGCCGAAATTTGGATCTCTATGTTGAAACTAAAAATAAACATGAAGCATTTAACGAAAAATAATTTGAGTTCCATTGGTAATCAGAAGTTGCAATTTGAAACGACAACATTTAGCGGCATCGGAGGACGACATATTCTTAAAAAAAAAATCGAATATTTCATCTTGGGCTTAGCTAGTGAACTGATAGTCAGGTTTTTAAAATGTGTTATGGTGAGTTGGGTTCTCTGTGTACTTATCAGTGCTCGTCACAGGTTTCAATCTATACCTAGTCAATAAAAACTAGAGAAAGCAGCAAAGATAACTCTCGACCTGTCTCTACATATACAGTCAAAGCAATATGAGACCACACTAAAAGTAAAAATGCCAAACCAGAAATAAAAAAGTATGGACGCAGCAAGTGCGTTATGGTAGTGAATTTTCATTTTAATGTTTTTAATAGCAAATATGTGCTTTTTTAAGAAAGCATGCATAAAATTTGGTTACCTGTGTAACCTAGATAGTAGAAACAATGTACCATATTTTATCAAAATTACCTTATTGTTTGAAAATGTACAAAAATTTCCGAAAGTTAACTTAAAGTGTTCCCGAAAAAACTCGTTTCTGGGTTAACCTTACAGGTTAATAGCTAATTGAGCTATTCAAATATGAAGCATTTGATCAAAATTCGCTACCATAACGCACTTGCTGCCTCCAGAATTTCTTTTCTTACAAACATCCATTATGTGTCGATGGAAAATGCAAAAATGCAAAAATGCAATAACATAAGCCGTGTTTGATTTTTTTTTTTAATTATCACCAACTACTTATGGACAACCCTGTGAATGTAGATATAATTTTTTAAGATGTAGCTCAAGACACCCTATAATTAATGTAAACAATTTTTTTCATATCTTGTATAATAACGGATATATTGGCTTTATTGATTTTTTACGAAAATTCGACAAAAATTATATACCATTAAACGATACTCTATAGCTTAAGCTACTGCCAAGCATCAGAGAAAGGGTCTAGACAATGACGGTTGAAACTAAGACTTCAGGGTTTGTAAAACATTCTTCTTGAGACATTTTTGTTCCATAGCCCGTATTAGATTCAAGTTCTTTGCCTAAATATTGCCAATTTTGACGTTTTAAATCGCAACTTTCACGTTTTGAGGAAAACTCCAATTTATTTTTCTTTAAATGCCTATAACTTTTTTGTCTTTTAAACTACAGAGTTAAATTTTGTTAGGTAACTTACCTATAATGACATAAACCCGCTTGTTTGCCCTTACTTTGTTAATTCCGGAGATATAATTTTTTTTCGAAAAAAAAACACAAAATTTTCCGGGAAAACCAGGGCCGATTTTCCTGGCTAACGAACTTGTCCAAGACACTTGCCAAAGGAAGTTATTCACCACATTTAAAAAAATCGACCCATTATTTTTTGAGTTATCGGTGTGATATATATATATATATATATATATATATATATATATATATATATATATATATATATATATATATATATATATATATATATATATATATATTAGCGCTCATTTGAAGAAATTTTTTCAAAATTCAAAAGTCGGGATCTCCTCATTAGTGAATTTTTTTTAAAGAAAATTCACTAACAACACGGGCAGACACAACATGTGACAAATATACGGTAAAATATGCGATAGAACGTGTCAAGAAAATACATCAAATGAATCATTATGCATACACAACACAAAAATACAACACACAGCAGAATTGAAATGTCAACGAAGTAAAATATAATGCAAATGACAGTCCGTAGATAAAACATTTCCGGACAAAATTCAAACAAGATCGGCAGAAATAAAATGCACGCAAAAAAGTACCAACATTTTGTTTTGTTAAATAATTGTAGGTATAAAATTTACCATGATTTGGAAAAACCCCAAATGATATTTGCTGTTGTTAGAAAAGAAAATTACTGTAACCTATAAAGTTAAAAAGAAAAAAACTCTGGACGCAGCAAGTGCGTTATGGTAGTGAATTTTGATTAAAATGTTTTTATTGCAAATATGTGTTTTCTTTTTTAAGAAAGCAGGCATCAATTTTGGTTATCAGTATATAGTAAAAACAATGTGCCATGTTTCATAAAAATAACTTTATTGTGTGAAAATGTACAAAAGTTTCCAAAAGTAAACTTAAAGTGTTCCCGGAAAAACTCGTTTCTTGGTCAACCTTATAGGTTAACAGCAAATTGGGCTATTCAAATATGAAACAAAAAAAGAAAATTTGTATCACCAACGCCTTATGGGCCAACCTGTGATTATAGAAATATTTTTTAAGATGTAGCTCAAGACACCCTACAATTAATATATACAATTTTTTTCATATCTTGTATAATAACGGATATATTGAGCTTTATTGATTTTTTACGAAAATTCGTTAAAAATTATATACCATTAAACGATAAACACTATAGGTAAGGCTACTGCCAAGCATCAGAGAAAGGGTCTATTTGAAATGAATTTTCTGGCAACATTTTAGTAAAATGAAGGACAATGACGGTTGAAACTAAGACTTCAGGGTTTGTAAAACAATCTTCTTGAGACCTTTGATTTCCATAGCCCGTATTAGATTCGAGTTATTTGCCTAAATTTTGCCGATTTTGACGTTTTAAATCGAAACTTTGACTTTTTAAGGAAAACCCCAATTTAGTTTTCTTTAAATGCCTATAAATTTTTTGTCTTTTGACTGACATAGCTAAATTGTGGTAGGTAACTTACCCATAGGGATAGAAACCGGTGTACCAAATTTGGTTGCTCTTGCTTTGTTAATTCCGGAGATTTAATTTTTTTTTGAAAGAAAACACAAAATTTTCCGGGAAAACCTGGGCAGATTTTCCTGGATAACGAACTTATCGGAGCCATTTTTTCATTTCATTTATTCACCAAATTTAATCTAAATCGGCCCATTATTTTTTGAGTTATCGGTGTCAGACATATATATATATATATATATATATATATATATATATATATATATATATATATATATATATATATATATATATATATATATATATATATATATATATATATATATATATATATATATATATATATATATATAAACATATAAAAATTGAAACTGACCCCCGGATATGTATTCTGGGGGGCCTAATTAGCGCTCATTTGAAGAAATTTTTTCAAAATTCAAAAGTCGGGATCTTCTTATTAGTGAATTTTTTTTTTAAGAAAATTCACTAAAACAGAGACCGGTATATTAAAAGATTTTGAGTGACTTCTTATATAGAATTGATAAAAAAAAATTAGATGTTTTGGGGAAGCTTATAAAAATCAACCTCCTTCATTTAACATAAGTAAGTTAAAATAGGTTCAATGATATGCTAAGGAGATAAATTGCGTTATGTATTAGGTAAACAACTTATAAAAATTCTCTACTATAACGCACTTCGCTGCTTCCCGACAGGTATATACTTTATCATGCATCTAGAATTTTTGCATTATCCTGTGTGTAAAATTTTATGGATTTTAATTTTGAAAATGTGAGCAAACGTTCTCTATTCCTGGCTCAAGAATGGCCGAAGTACTGTTCATTTACCCTATTTTCCCTCTTTTTTTTTCGATGACGCTAAATTGGCCTTAATTAATTTTAGAGGTCTATAAATTATTTCCCCCTACGTATCATTCACTTTCTCCTTATTTAAAGTGATTAACGATATTGATGTAAAACGCAATGTGTAGAAGGCCGGACTAGAGTTGCCTACACAAGCGATTTAATGCCCTCAATATTGGTTAGTCGATTTAGTGCGACCCATGGGCTGTATTTCATTACACTAAACCGAATAAGGGCATTTGCAAACAGACATACGAATTGAATTAAAATTTCTGGTAGTCCTTCCGTTAACTTTGTAAGAATCTCCAATATAATATTCACCCACTGTGTTAATTATAGATAACCAAGGTAGAAACAACTTTTTATTAGAAAAACTTGTAAATCTGAAGGTTATTTATATAAATTTCATTTTCCTCTAACAAATATCCCGAAAGTAACCATAGAAACGTGAGATGTAAGTATCCTAAAAAAATATAAAACTAGGCAGAGATATTTAATTCTTTGGAGGTAAATTGACTAACCAGTTTATGCTTGTAACAAACTATGCAGTTTTAAGGTCAAGATTTGGTTAAAATAGAAAATTTAAGCTTTGAAAACCGTACCCGTGTACTGGAGACTGATGCAAATCGATTGGTTATAGTTAAATACAGAAAGAAGAATATCTTAAAGTGAATTATTGTTTAATGATCAAAATATTAAGTCTGCCAAATTGGAAAAGTGTCATTGTCAAGAAATTTAGACGTGTCAACGTTTGAGTGAAAACTCACTGAATTGAAGTTTCAGCAAGCACAAGTAGAGTACTTGTTTGTAAGGCGCTTTGCGCCATTATTGTCTCAATAAACTATAACTATGTAACAAAATTACTACTACGAGTAATTTATTGCTATATTTATTTTGCAAGAATGCAGTCTCAGGGCAGCAAATGAAATGTTTCCTTCATGTCCCAGGTTAAAATTATTACATCAACTAAACTAACTAAATTTTTTGTTTTGCAATATCAAATTGCCAATACTGCACATGTCATTTTTTAGTATTCCTAAAGGGATATCAATTTTAGGATATTAAAATATAAAAGAAAATGTGTTGTTGAATTGACAATCGCACTGTTTACTATAACTAAAATAAACTAAAAAGAAAACAGTTCGCCTTAATAAAATGTTTGACAATGCAACTTCATCTCTGGGAAAAAAATCCAACACTTATCTTTAACAGTCGTTTTTGGTGAAAAGTTGTGCATCCAAAACATTATTATATTCAGAAATGAAAAGGTTTTCAAACCATATAAAAATAAAATATGCCGTCTATAACAAAACAGGTGAGTCTCGTTAAGTATTATTTTAATGTATCTAATATAACAAGATATACCAGATAATTTGTCGTATTTTTTACATAAATAAAATTTTCCAACCCCACCTAAAAAATTTATTGGTTATAGAACGCTAGGAGTTGATGCTCATTTTGTAATATTTTGTACCGCTATTACGGCAGTTTTAATATTGTACTTTTCAGTTTATTTATCATGTCGCAGCGATGTTTTCACTAACAAGCAAGTTTGTTCCGACTAAGACCTAATATGGCCCACTGGCTGTACACAAGGTTGGTCAGACCAGCGTTAACATACGCGGCACTGGTCTGGTAGCCTAAGGTGACACAAGCCAGTGCCAAACAAAAACTAGGCAAGATGCAAAAGATGGCTTGCCTAGGCATCACAGGGGCCATGTCTTCAACCCCAACAGCCGCCATGGAGGTGTTTCTGGATCTGCCCCCCCCCCCCCACACACACTTAGTTATTATGAGGGAGGCCAGGCTAGGACTATACAGACTAGCCTGCAATGGTAGACTTAATATCACATCAGGCTTCAGGGACCACTGCAAAATTCAGGAGATCGTGAAGGAGCCCATGCTTGAAATGAGATCAGACTTCGCGAGCCCACGAATGTGCAGGGAAAACAACTTTACAGTAGAAATCCCTGACCGCGAGGCATGGCGGGAGGAGACGTCGGGCATACCACGGGACGCGCTCGTCTGGTTCACGGATGGATCCGGCGGGAAGCGTGGGACGGGGGCAGGTGTTTACTCGGAAGGACCGAGGGTCACTCGGGGGTCAAAGACAATAAATAAGCTAACAGTCTCGCGAAGAGAGGGTCAGCAGAACAATTTATGGGACCAGAACCGGCTCTGGGCGTGACAAAGAGCACAGCAAGGGGAGCCATTAAGTCCTGGGTCAGAAACCAACACAAGGTGTACTGGGCGGACTGTCCAGGGCTCAGACATAGGAAGTCAATAATTGACGGACCCAGTTCAAAGAGAACTGTGGAGCAGCTAAATCTTAGCATAGGATAGCTCAGAAACACAACAGGTCTCTTGACGGGACACATGGCCGTCAAGAAACACCTGCATAAAATGGGGCGGTTCGAAAGGGACCTCGCATGCAGACTCTGCGGTAAAGGGTGGATGCAGCCCAGCACATCTTGTGTGAGTGTAAAGCTCTGGACCGCAAAAGACAATTGATCTACGGTCAGTCTAGACCGGAGACAGAGCAATATAAAACTTCACCCTACCAATCGCTGTGCAGACTAGTTCAGGGCACAGTGATTTTGGAATGGGTGGAGTAAGACTAAGGGTATGCACAATCAACCAAAGGTTGCAGTGCTATTGGGGCAGCAAGTTCAGACTAGTTCAGGGCACAGTGATTTTGGAATGGGTGGAGTAAGACTAAGGTATGCACAATCAACCAAAGGTTGCAGTGCTATTGGGGCAGCAAGGCCGCGGAAGAGCCCTGGGGGAAAAAAAAGTTTGTTCCTGTGAAGATATCCAATTCTTATAATTCTTGGGATAATGTGTTAACTAATTACTTGCGAATGTATGCTATTTGTTTCTTTGTATTGGATGTATATGTATATCCAATTTTTTTATGTACAGGGTGTTCAAACAACTTTGAGCAACTAGTATATTTTCGTAACCATTTTTCTTACGGCGTCCGGATAAAAATTTTAATCTCAAATTGAAATTTTTGGAAATAATGTTCAAGTTCCTAACATAGCCGCAAGAGGGCGTAATATCAACTGCCAATCTAAAAAGTTCTATTTTTTGTGTGGAAAAATCGTTAATAAATATATGAAATATGTAATGATTTCGTAATCCCTGGAAGATTAGGAACAATTGTTGTATATATCTTTTTGTTCTAGGTCTCCAAATAAAACAGTTACAGCATGATAAAAATTAGTTGGGGGCTTAAACAGAAATAAATTAGCACTGTGCATTTTATTTGATAGACTTTTAATTGGTATTTATTATTAATTGCTCCGTATCACGAGATAAATAGACCACCTACAGTGGGCTATTATAACCACGAGTAACATTTCCAGAGCAGGATAAAATTCAAACGTCTTAACCGTAAAGTTAAGTCGCGTTTCAAGTTACAATATGGTTGTGAGGGTGTGCTTTGCAACCATCATTTTGTCGTTTTTCTCAAAATCTTCAAACGGAAGCATGGAATTTTCTCATGTTAGTGGGATTAGGAGTATAAAAATAAAATAAATACTAAAAAAATCACGTTGATACTTTTATTGGAAGCGGAGATAAAACCAATCAAAATCTTATTCCTGCAGCACACTGGAGTAAATATAGTTTTGTGTAAAGATCATTATATATGATATTAAAAAACAGTACTTAGATTTTCCATAGATATATACGAGGGGCTACCCAAAAGAAACTGAACTGATTGTTTAGTGGGCGGAGTTTTTACAGTACCGCATTCTGCCGCTAGGAGCGTATAGAGCTACCATTCCCGAGTCAGTCGCTAGAGAAGGGTGCGTTCGGTTTGTGTGGGTTTTTTAATGAGAGTTGTTTTATATGATCGTTGTTTTTGCACGGCGCGCGGCGGTAAAGTTTTGCTTATTGTTCGGAAAAACTGGCACAGAAACTCTTAAAATGCGAAAAACGGCCTACAATGATTATGTTATTGGGAAAACTCAAGTAGTTGTGTAGTTTTTCCTTTTCAAAAGAGGTAAAATGTCAATTATTGATGACAAACCACGCTCTGATCGTCCTTTCACGGCTCGAGCTAATATAAATTTTTGAAAAAATTCGCGAAAACATCCTGGAAGATTCACGACGTACCATTGACGAAGTTGTGGAGGTACCTGGAGCGACTTGGAGTTTAATTCGGCGAGTGTTAACGTAAGATTTTGGGATTAAAAGAGTGGCTGCCAAATTCGCACCTCGACTGCTGACTGCTGAACAAAAGCAACTTTTTTTCCTTTTTTTCGAGGTTACCACAGGCGACGAATCGGTTACCATCTTGAAATGAAGCAATAATCAACCCAGTGAAAAACTTCAAGTTCGTCAAGTGGAATCAAACGTCAAAACCATGGTCATTTGTTTTTTCTGTGAGAAAGGAATTGTCCATTCAGAGTTCATTCCACGGGGTTAGACAGTTAACCAGGCCTTCCACCTGGAAGTTTTAAAAAGATTGTGCAACAATGTGCGGAAGAGGTCTTGTTTTAGGCAGTCGGGCCACTGTTTTTTGTTTTTCCGCCACGATAACGCCCGTGGACACAAAGCCCTGCCTGCGGGCCAACTTTTTTGACAAGAGTGGCATGACCCCTCCACCCCATTTATTTACCCGATTTTACATGTTGCGACTTTTTTATTTTCCGGGATGAAAAGAGGCATGAAAGGAAACGTTTTGCCGACGTTGCTGAGGTGAATATAAAAACGACGGAGGCTCTGTCGGACATCACAGAAGACAAATTTCAAAAACTTTCCAATAATGGAAAAAATATAAGACAAAGGGGAATGGGAATAAAGGTTTTTTGTATAAAAAATTAAATAAACAAGTTCTGTTTCCTTTAGGCACCCCTCGTATGTTCAGCATTGAACGGTGAAAATACATAAGTTGCATATTTTCGATATTATGTGTATATTTCATACATATTAGAAGAAAATTCTTGCAGTTTTTTTACATAGATTTCTTGCCTTACTTAGAAGTAAAAAAATATATAATTTATCTTTATCATCCAAACCTGCTCTGCTGTTGAAAAAATGAGTTCAGTTCCATCATTTATGACATAAGTCTTTGTGAGAATCTAGATTTAAAAGAACTGGAAATCAATATAAGGCATTTCAAGACAATTTGACATCTGGAAATTTTTGAAAATTATTTACAAAATTTTGCCTCATACACACACAATACAGCTTCCTTTTATAGCAAACCGTAAAATGGTAAAGTGCCAAACACCTATAGATCTATGGAACTATATACATGTTTTAAAGTAATGGTCAAACAATAAGCTACAAATAAAAAAGGCAAGATTTTCTCAAAAACAATGCAAACAATGTAAGATAACCAAACACTTTTTTATATACCTATTTGAGAAAAGACTATGTAAAAAGTGTAACATAGCCGACAAAAAAGGGATGCACATTTTTTAGGAAGAGTTAAAATGTCAAAAGAAATATAATAGCTTCCATTCACACTTCGTAGCTGCTATCATTATTCTCTTGCGATCTTCTTTTGTATCACTTTGTTTTTTCCGTTCTTATAAGCCTACCATTCAGCAAGCGTTATTTTAATGACAGCTTAACTTGATACTCCATTTTATTTATCGTAAGTTAAACAACAGTAAAACGATAAATATTAATAGACACAACACGATCATTACTTTTCTATTTCTTCTCCCAAGTTAAAAGTAAACAGAAAACATCCAACTCAAAAAGTAGGTCAAACGGAGAATGTTAATATTTCATTTCTTTTTACTTTCTTTAGGCATGTGATATCAACGTTTATCAAGGGCAGATGTGTTCAGTTCAAGTATTTGAGATACACTCTGTAGTAGTGTTTGCAGACCATTAGGACAGGAATGACAAGGAACCGTCGCGAAGGAGCGAAAGATCAGAATAATTTACTGCAACCAGGGAGAAACTCACGCAAACATTGCTCGTGCGACTCACTCTCCATAATCTAATTATCAAAACCCATAAACCCTCTGTTATCTCTTTTTGTTACACATGCTGTAAGCAACTGGAACCAGGATATCAATATCCCACATATTTAGGTCAGAGGGTCAGATGCTGTGGCGTATTTGATAGTTTTTGTTATATTTTGTTTTGCAATATATGTTCTTTAGGGAACCGAATACATGTTCGGAAAACAATGTAATTCGCTTTTTTATGATAAATAATGCGATATCCTCTAACATTATAATGGACCTTGTTAGTTCCTATGGCAATTAGTGCCTCAGTCGATTACTTATTAAAGACCCACCGTACTGTAAAAAAACAGCATTTCTTCACTAATGTTTGGTTTTAAACATCAATGGAGTTATGTATTGTATTAATTTAAGCATCTGCACATACAATGTGGCCGATCAAATTTATACAAATTTTTGAGTATTTAAAGTTACAGGACATCGATTTTGTTTTTAGTGGGGCATATTTTTTTGCGAGTTTCAAAGTATTTAATTTCCTAAACTGGGTAGCTGTTTCTTTCAAAATTCAAACAAGTCGTTGAGCGAGACATTGTTGGAAAGGATACTCAAATCGTGTACTCGGTTGTTTTAGTTTCACCACGTAGTTTTACATTCATAAAAGTGCAGCCCTGGACGTGGCAATGCTCGGACATTAAAGTGTACTGTGCGCATGTCCCAGCTTTTGATAAACGGGACCTATGAGAGTCAAAATCAGAACCATCTCTATTATGTTGTCAGTTACAGATAGTACGGGATCCGGCTGCTAAATTAGTACATTAATAATCTAGATTATCAAGATTTAATTTTTAAGTATTTTTACAACTAGGAGAAGTCACTTTTCATCAGGTGCCAATTAAAAATTACCCGCCAGTATTATTAATTAAAATATAATTAATTTACTTTTAGAGAAACATTTCGTTAACATCTTACGGAAATAAAACCTACACAACTTCACAACAGTGTATTTAAAATATCTGAAACGTCATAGTTGCTGCTGATTGCTTAACTCTAACCTCTACGCAGCCAGGTGTAAACAGGTATAATTTTATTAAAACTTTTCGTTCTTAACGTACACTCATTTCATTTATACCACATTAAAGCTCATTTTTTTCTGTAGTTAATGATATAAAGGTGCCTATATAAAAAAAACCGCAAATCAAAGTTTCCTAATCTAAAAGATGCTAGGTATGAAAAATAAAGTGACAGAGAGTGATCGCGCGACGCTACTTGTTAGACAAGGATGCTCAATGCCAGCTGAAGGTATTTTTTGAGCTATTGCGCATGCTCCGATAAATAGGGTTCTCAACCAACGATCTAAGTAGTAATAAAAATTCTGGACGCAGCAAGTGCGTTATGGTAGTGAATTTTCATAAAAATGTTTTTAAAAACAAATATGTGTGTTTTTTTAAGAAAGCAGGCATCAGATTTGGTTACCAGTATAAACTATATAGTAAAACAATGTGCCATGTTAGTAGGTATTGGGCCACTTTGGACAGACAGTGACGTCACATGTGGTTAAGTATGGGATCTGCGTTACCGACATGACAGTTGACAGTTGACAGCTGCCAGTTACCGACATGACAGTTGACAGTTGACAGCTGCCAGTTACCGACCCAACAGTATATAGATAGGGGGCCCCGCCCACAAGGACTCCGTCCCTTCCAAGATGGCGGACCCAAGATGGCTTCCAATGTAACCTGCATTCTAAGGTCATTGACCTGTCTTTGGCCAGACAGTGACGTCACACGACTTGGGCCAGACAGTCACATAAGTGTCTAACCTATTACTTCAAATTATTATATTTTGAAAAAAACCATTTGGTGCAGGTGAGTTTCGAACCCGGGGCATTCAGATGGGAGGCAACGATGCTACCCATTGAGCTAAGCAGACGCTTGTTAATTTATTGTTTTAGGCTGGTATATATATATACGACTTTTAATTACAAACAAACCATACATGTAACATAATTAAAGTTTTTGTTATTATTAGACAAATGGATGATTTACAAAATAATGTTTAATATTAGAGGCGGAACCAAAACGGAGGAACCAAAATGGCGGAATAAAAAAATGGCGGAATGAAAGATGGAAGCCTGTGATACCTTAAGCTGACATCCCTGACATTATAAAAATGGCGGCTTTCGTTCTTAAAGATGGTGCCTTTCGCTGATAAAGAATGGCGGCTTTCGTTCTTAAAGATGGTGCCTTTTGTTGATAAAGATGGTTGAAGACTTATTTAAAGTTACGTCACCCCAACCTTTAGAGCCGGCAAATGAGAGTGAGGTTGATAAGCGAGAATAATGGTATTGGCCGAAGACTCCATGATTGAAAGTTACGCCCCCCATTAAAACAAACCATTCATAAAGCTTTTGTTATTAGACATAACCAAATATCGGAGAGACAATAGAGGTCGCTGGCAAAACAAAAGAAGCTCAGAAACAAAATGGACAACAGGTTCAACTCTTAAGCTTAGAAACAATGGTTGGTTACAGGTTCAATTCCTTTCTACCACGTGTTTAGTGTCATGTTACTCGTCTAAGTAAGCAGAATTAAAAAATGGCGACTAAAATGAGATAAAAAACTTAAAACCCTTATCGCGGAAGATCCGTGAGACGTACGCAGGAACCAATACATGCACGGTGTTAAGGAGGCCAAATCAAATTGGAATATACAATAAAATGGCCACTTCCGGTCTAAACTTTAAATCGTTATATCTTTTCAACGGAAAGTGATAGAAATGAACTGACTTTAAAAATGTATGTTTCGTAACAAGGTCTACAAGAAACTGAGATAAAAAAACTTTAAACCCTTATCGCGGAAGATCCGTGAGATGTACGATAGAACCAACACATGCACGGTGTTAAGGAGGCCAAATCAAATTGGAATATACAATAAAATGGCCACTTCCGGTCTAAACTTTAAATCGTTATATCTTTTCAACGGAAAGTGATAGAAAGGAACCGACTTCAAAAATGTATGTTTCGTAACAAGGTCTACAAGAAACTGAGATAAAAAACTTCAAACCCTTATCGCGGAAGATCCGTGAGATGTACGATAGAACCAATACATGCACGGTGTTAAGGAGGCCAAATCAAAGTGGAATATACAATAAAATGGCCACTTCCGGTCTAAACTTTAAATCCTTGTATCTTTTCAACGGAAAGTGATAGAAAGGAACCGACTTCAAAAATATATCGTTTCATAACAAGCTCTACAAGAAACTGAGATAAAAAACTTTAAACCCTTATCGCGGAAGATCCGTGAGATGTACGATAGAACCAACACATGCACGGTGTTAAGGAGGCCAAATCAAATTGGAATATACAATAAAATGGCCACTTCCGGTCTAAACTTTAAATCGTTATATCTTTTCAATGGAAAGTGATAGAAAGGAACCGACTTCAAAAATGTATGTTTCGTAACAAGGTCTACAAGAAACTGAGATAAAAAACTTTAAACCCTTATCGCGGAAGATCCGTGAGATGTACGATGGAACCAATACATGCACGGTGTTAAGGAGGCCAAATCAAAGTGGAATATACACTAAAATGGCCACTTCCGGTCTAAACTTTAAATCCTTATATCTTTTCAACGGAAAGTGATAGAAATGAACTGACTTTAAAAATGTATGTTTCGTAACAAGGTCTACAAGAAACTGAGATAAAAAACTTCAAACCCTTATCGCGGAAGATCCGTGAGATGTACGATAGAACCAATACATGCACGGTGTTAAGGAGGCCAAATCAAAGTGGAATATACAATAAAATGGCCACTTCCGGTCTAAACTTTAAATCGTTATATCTTTTCAATGGAAAGTGATAGAAAGGAACTATCTTCAAAAATGTATGTTTCGTAACAAGCTCTACAAGAAACTGAGATAAAAAACTTCAAACCCTTATCGCGGAAGATCCGTGAGATGTACGATAGAACCAATACATACACGCTGTTCAGCAAAGCAAACTCTATAAGCATATTCAATAAAAATGTTACTTCCGGTAGACACTTCCGGTATAGCTATTCTTAGAGCTACATACATGTGTGACACATCAAAATAATCGTCTTGTTGAACAGAAGAAATATAATATTTAAGTAAGTTAGAACAAGCTGTATTAACACCTAAAACCAACACACACTCTCTTGTACAGGCTGATTACCCTGCCATCCAATTGTTAGTAAGGTTATGTTTGTATTTGTTATTTGAATACAAACAGACATAATAAGAAGAGTGTACTTACATACAGCAAGACACGTCATCCTTGTTTCACGACTTAACACATACTGAACAAGTGTCTCTCTCTCTTGTATTGAGGAAACAAACTGATGTAAGAGAGAGGGGGTCTTACAAAGGATAAACAACGTTTTTTTACAGTTGTTAACCTTACAGAAAGGGGTTAATAAAAATGCAACAAAATAAAAATAAAACAACTGATTTACATACAATAAAAATTTATTAGGATTAATTAAGTTGTACATATTGATACATAAATGACATACATAAATGACATACTATTATTACATAATGGCTCTAACGATACCCGTTAGAGGTTTATATTCCATTACACTGTCATGAATAACCAAACAATAAACACGAGTATTTTTTGGGAAGTTGGCGTGACTCATGATGTACCAACCAACCAATCAACCAACTGTTTTTTGAGGTGTAGCCTTTATGTATGTATGTATGTAATTTAATTTTCGATAGTGTAAAATAAAATTTAAAAGTGTGATATATGAAAAAAATAAGAAAACTAAAGAGTTGATTGCCTATTACAACGGTCAGCTGAAGAAACAATTAGGTAGCCAGAATACCGATACCCTAAATCTTTCAACCGAAGGAGTTCACTTAGAGTCACATCTAGGGGGCCGGAATACCGGCCCCCTAGATGTGCCGGAAGCAACATCTCAACTAACGCCTACAACCGCTACATACTTGGTGGACTTTGGTGGAACACAGACTGAAAACAACTTGATATCTGGTACATATGTCTGTAAAGATTTCATTCTAAATTTAGCCTGTTGGATATCCAATCTTTTCTATGAAAAGTGCAACCAACCAACTAACCAACCTACCAACCAACCAACCAACGTTGAGGGGCGTAGAGATAGCAAGCTATCTACAAGTGGACCCCTCTGAACCTATGATGTTAATAATGGATTAAGAGATTGAATTGGTACGTGTTTATATTGAAGGCTTGCAAGCTACGTACAAGTGTCTGAATATATGATGGTAATGATGGGTTAAGATATTTAATTGACATGTATTAAAGGCTTAGCGGTTTTCACTTGAGTCATCGTTATTCGAAAACTATTAGAACGAAAACCAGGTCCTTTACTCTGGTATATCTTACTCAGTAGGAACCAAATGTCTTCGAAAACAACATTCTTTGCTTTTCTGAAAGGCAAGTGAGCAGCCCCCTTGTCGAACCCCTCCGAGCTAAAGGTAAACCCCACTCTGTCTTCGGGATCGACATCATGGACTATATGACTCACAATATCTTTAATATGATCTTTGACCCACTTCTCTGGATCGCGGACATCGTCAGGTATATCTTGTAGTCTAAAGCATACGCTTCGTCTATCAAGTTTAAACTTCTTATTGGAGGTCACTGTATCTTCAAGTATTTGGAATGCCATTGTTTCGTGCTACACAACTGACTGTGTTGGTTAAAGGACCGAAGTTTAGCCTCGTGTTTATTAAAGACTAAAGTTTAGCAGGTACTAATTGTTTTCACATTCACTGTTGGCTACCGACTGAACCTTAGCTCCTCGTCTTAATATTCGACAAACAACACAGACAACACAACTTATTGTTTTCACCTTCACTGTTGGTTAACGACTGAACCTTAGTGGACGCTTCTGAGTCAAACAAGAAGAAAACAATTTAAAACACATCTACGATGACCATGAGGCAGCCGACATGGACTTTGAACAATTTTTAAAATAGATGCGGCCAGGTTAGTTGATCAACCATCCAGGTCAGTCTTCACCTTCACTGTTGGCTACCGACTGAACCTTAGCGGAAGCTCCTCGTCTTAATATTCGACAAACAACACAGACAACACAACTTATTGTTTTCACCTTCACTGTTGGCTACCGACTGAACCTTAGCGGACGCTCCTCGTCTTAATATTCGACAAACAACACAGACAACACAACTTATTGTTTTCACCTTCACCGTTGGTTAACGACTGAACCTTAGTGGACGCTTCACGTCTTAATATTCAACAGACAACAACGACAGCTGTCATACAGCCGTCTGACATGACAGACAGCTGTCATACAGCTGTCATACAGCTGTCATACAGTTGTCTAACACAGCTGTCTAACACAGCTGTCTAACACAGCTGTGTTAGACAGCTGTGTTAGACAGCTGTGTTAGACAACTGTATGACAGCTGTATGACAGCTGTATGACAGCTGTCTGTCATGTCAGACGGCTGTATGACAGCTGTCGTTGTTGTCTGTTGAATATTAAGACGTGAAGCGTCCACTAAGGTTCAGTCGTTAACCAACGGTGAAGGTGAAAACAATAAGTTGTGTTGTCTGTGTTGTTTGTCGAATATTAAGACGAGGAGCGTCCGCTAAGGTTCAGTCGGTAGCCAACAGTGAAGGTGAAAACAATAAGTTGTGTTGTCTGTGTTGTTTGTCGAATATTAAGACGAGGAGCTTCCGCTAAGGTTCAGTCGGTAGCCAACAGTGAAGGTGAAGACTGACCTGGATGGTTGATCAACTAACCTGGCCGCATCTATTTTAAAAATTGTTCAAAGTCCATGTCGGCTGCCTCATGGTCATCGTAGATGTGTTTTAAATTGTTTTCTTCTTGTTTGACTCAGAAGCGTCCACTAAGGTTCAGTCGTTAACCAACAGTGAAGGTGAAAACAATAAGTTGTGTTGTCTGTGTTGTTTGTCGAATATTAAGACGAGGAGCTAAGGTTCAGTCGGTAGCCAACAGTGAATGTGAAAACAATTAGTACCTGCTAAACTTTAGTCTTTAATAAACACGAGGCTAAACTTCGGTCCTTTAACCAACACAGTCAGTTGTGTAGCACGAAACAATGGCATTCCAAATACTTGAAGATACAGTGACCTCCAATAAGAAGTTTAAACTTGATAGACGAAGCGTATGCTTTAGACTACAAGATATACCTGACGATGTCCGCGATCCAGAGAAGTGGGTCAAAGATCATATTAAAGATATTGTGAGTCATATAGTCCATGATGTCGATCCCGAAGACAGAGTGGGGTTTACCTTTAGCTCGGAGGGGTTCGACAAGGGGGCTGCTCACTTGCCTTTCAGAAAAGCAAAGAATGTTGTTTTCGAAGACATTTGGTTCCTACTGAGTAAGATATACCAGAGTAAAGGACCTGGTTTTCGTTCTAATAGTTTTCGAATAACGATGACTCAAGTGAAAACCGCTAAGCCTTTAATACATGTCAATTAAATATCTTAACCCATCATTACCATCATATATTCAGACACTTGTACGTAGCTTGCAAGCCTTCAATATAAACACGTACCAATTCAATCTCTTAATCCATTATTAACATCATAGGTTCAGAGGGGTCCACTTGTAGATAGCTTGCTATCTCTACGCCCCTCAACGTTGGTTGGTTGGTTGGTAGGTTGGTTAGTTGGTTGGTTGCACTTTTCATAGAAAAGATTGGATATCCAACAGGCTAAATTTAGAATGAAATCTTTACAGACATATGTACCAGATATCAAGTTGTTTTCAGTCTGTGTTCCACCAAAGTCCACCAAGTATGTAGCGGTTGTAGGCGTTAGTTGAGATGTTGCTTCCGGCACATCTAGGGGGCCGGTATTCCGGCCCCCTAGATGTGACTCTAAGTGAACTCCTTCGGTTGAAAGATTTAGGGTATCGGTATTCTGGCTACCTAATTGTTTCTTCAGCTGACCGTTGTAATAGGCAATCAACTCTTTAGTTTTCTTATTTTTTTCATATATCACACTTTTAAATTTTATTTTACACTATCGAAAATTAAATTACATACATACATACATAAAGGCTACACCTCAAAAAACAGTTGGTTGATTGGTTGGTTGGTACATCATGAGTCACGCCAACTTCCCAAAAAATACTCGTGTTTATTGTTTGGTTATTCATGACAGTGTAATGGAATATAAACCTCTAACGGGTATCGTTAGAGCCATTATGTAATAATAGTATGTCATTTATGTATGTCATTTATGTATCAATATGTACAACTTAATTAATCCTAATAAATTTTTATTGTATGTAAATCAGTTGTTTTATTTTTATTTTGTTGCATTTTTATTAACCCCTTTCTGTAAGGTTAACAACTGTAAAAAAACGTTGTTTATCCTTTGTAAGACCCCCTCTCTCTTACATCAGTTTGTTTCCTCAATACAAGAGAGAGAGACACTTGTTCAGTATGTGTTAAGTCGTGAAACAAGGATGACGTGTCTTGCTGTATGTAAGTACACTCTTCTTATTATGTCTGTTTGTATTCAAATAACAAATACAAACATAACCTTACTAACAATTGGATGGCAGGGTAATCAGCCTGTACAAGAGAGTGTGTGTTGGTTTTAGGTGTTAATACAGCTTGTTCTAACTTACTTAAATATTATATTTCTTCTGTTCAACAAGACGATTATTTTGATGTGTCACACATGTATGTAGCTCTAAGAATAGCTATACCGGAAGTGTCTACCGGAAGTAACATTTTTATTGAATATGCTTATAGAGTTTGCTTTGCTGAACAGCGTGTATGTATTGGTTCTATCGTACATCTCACGGATCTTCCGCGATAAGGGTTTGAAGTTTTTTATCTCAGTTTCTTGTAGAGCTTGTTACGAAACATACATTTTTGAAGATAGTTCCTTTCTATCACTTTCCATTGAAAAGATATAACGATTTAAAGTTTAGACCGGAAGTGGCCATTTTATTGTATATTCCACTTTGATTTGGCCTCCTTAACACCGTGCATGTATTGGTTCTATCGTACATCTCACGGATCTTCCGCGATAAGGGTTTGAAGTTTTTTATCTCAGTTTCTTGTAGACCTTGTTACGAAACATACATTTTTAAAGTCAGTTCATTTCTATCACTTTCCGTTGAAAAGATATAAGGATTTAAAGTTTAGACCGGAAGTGGCCATTTTAGTGTATATTCCACTTTGATTTGGCCTCCTTAACACCGTGCATGTATTGGTTCCATCGTACATCTCACGGATCTTCCGCGATAAGGGTTTAAAGTTTTTTATCTCAGTTTCTTGTAGACCTTGTTACGAAACATACATTTTTGAAGTCGGTTCCTTTCTATCACTTTCCATTGAAAAGATATAACGATTTAAAGTTTAGACCGGAAGTGGCCATTTTATTGTATATTCCAATTTGATTTGGCCTCCTTAACACCGTGCATGTGTTGGTTCTATCGTACATCTCACGGATCTTCCGCGATAAGGGTTTAAAGTTTTTTATCTCAGTTTCTTGTAGAGCTTGTTATGAAACGATATATTTTTGAAGTCGGTTCCTTTCTATCACTTTCCGTTGAAAAGATACAAGGATTTAAAGTTTAGACCGGAAGTGGCCATTTTATTGTATATTCCACTTTGATTTGGCCTCCTTAACACCGTGCATGTATTGGTTCTATCGTACATCTCACGGATCTTCCGCGATAAGGGTTTGAAGTTTTTTATCTCAGTTTCTTGTAGACCTTGTTACGAAACATACATTTTTGAAGTCGGTTCCTTTCTATCACTTTCCGTTGAAAAGATATAACGATTTAAAGTTTAGACCGGAAGTGGCCATTTTATTGTATATTCCAATTTGATTTGGCCTCCTTAACACCGTGCATGTGTTGGTTCTATCGTACATCTCACGGATCTTCCGCGATAAGGGTTTAAAGTTTTTTTATCTCAGTTTCTTGTAGACCTTGTTACGAAACATACATTTTTAAAGTCAGTTCATTTCTATCACTTTCCGTTGAAAAGATATAACGATTTAAAGTTTAGACCGGAAGTGGCCATTTTATTGTATATTCCAATTTGATTTGGCCTCCTTAACACCGTGCATGTATTGGTTCCTGCGTACGTCTCACGGATCTTCCGCGATAAGGGTTTTAAGTTTTTTATCTCATTTTAGTCGCCATTTTTTAATTCTGCTTACTTAGACGAGTAACATGACACTAAACACGTGGTAGAAAGGAATTGAACCTGTAACCAACCATTGTTTCTAAGCTTAAGAGTTGAACCTGTTGTCCATTTTGTTTCTGAGCTTCTTTTGTTTTGCCAGCGACCTCTATTGTCTCTCCGATATTTGGTTATGTCTAATAACAAAAGCTTTATGAATGGTTTGTTTTAATGGGGGGCGTAACTTTCAATCATGGAGTCTTCGGCCAATACCATTATTCTCGCTTATCAACCTCACTCTCATTTGCCGGCTCTAAAGGTTGGGGTGACGTAACTTTAAATAAGTCTTCAACCATCTTTATCAACAAAAGGCACCATCTTTAAGAACGAAAGCCGCCATTCTTTATCAGCGAAAGGCACCATCTTTAAGAACGAAAGCCGCCATTTTTATAATGTCAGGGATGTCAGCTTAAGGTATCACAGGCTTCCATCTTTCATTCCGCCATTTTTTTATTCCGCCATTTTGGTTCCTCCGTTTTGGTTCCGCCTCTAATATTAAACATTATTTTGTAAATCATCCATTTGTCTAATAATAACAAAAACTTTAATTATGTTACATGTATGGTTTGTTTGTAATTAAAAGTCGTATATATATATATACCAGCCTAAAACAATAAATTAACAAGCGTCTGCTTAGCTCAATGGGTAGCATCGTTGCCTCCCATCTGAATGCCCCGGGTTCGAAACTCACCTGCACCAAATGGTTTTTTTCAAAATATAATAATTTGAAGTAATAGGTTAGACACTTATGTGACTGTCTGGCCCAAGTCGTGTGACGTCACTGTCTGGCCAAAGACAGGTCAATGACCTTAGAATGCAGGTTACATTGGAAGCCATCTTGGGTCCGCCATCTTGGAAGGGACGGAGTCCTTGTGGGCGGGGCCCCCTATCTATATACTGTTGGGTCGGTAACTGGCAGCTGTCAACTGTCAACTGTCATGTCGGTAACTGGCAGCTGTCAACTGTCAACTGTCATGTCGGTAACGCAGATCCCATACTTAACCACATGTGACGTCACTGTCTGTCCAAAGTGGCCCAATACCTACTCATGTTTCATCAAAATAACTTTATTGTGTGAAAATGTACAAAAATTTCCAAAAGTAAACTTAGAGTGTTCCCGAAAAAACACGTTTCTTGGTCAACCTTATAGGTTAATAGGAAATTGAGCTATTCAAATATGAAACATTTGATCCAAATTCGCTACCATAACGCACTTACTGCCTCCAGAATTTCTTTTCTTACAAACATGCATTATATTTCGATGGAAAATGCAAAAATGCAATAACTTAAGGCGTGTTTGATTAAAAAAAAGGAAATTTGTATCACCAACGACTTATGGGCCATCCTGTGATTGTAGAAATATTATTTTAAGATGTAGCTCAAGACACCCTATAATTAATATATACAATTTTTTTTCATATCTTATATAATAACGGATATATTGAGCTTTATTGATTTTTTACGAAAATTCGACAAAAATTATATACCATTAAACGATACACTCTATAGCTAAGGCTACTGCCAAGCATCAGAGAGAGGGTCTATTTGAAATGAATTTTCTGCAAATATTTTAGTAAAATGAAGGACAATGACGATTGAAACTAAGACTTTAGGGTTTGTAAAACATCCTTCTTGAGACATTTTATTTCTATAGCGCGTATTAGATTCAAGTTATTTGCCTAAATGTTGCCAATTTTGACATTTTAAATCGCCACTTTGACGTTTTGAGGAAAACCCCAATTTATTTTTCTTTAAATGCCTATAACTTTTTTTGTCTTTTGATCTACATAGCTAAATTTTGGTGAGTAACTTACCTATAACGATGTAAACATGTGTACTAAATTTGGTTGTCCTTACTTTGTTAGTTCCGGAGATATAATTTTTTTTTGAAAGAAAACACAAAATTTTCCGGGAAAACCAGGGCAGATTTTCCTGGCTAACGAACTTATCCAAGCCATATGCAAAAGGAATTTTTTCACCAAATTTAATCAAAATCGGCCCATTATTTTTTGAGTTATCGGTGTGATACATATATATATATATATATATATATATATATATATATATATATATATATATATATATATATATATATATATATATATATATATATATATATATATATATATATATATGTATATATAAATATATATATATATAAACATATAAAAATTGAAACTGACCCCGGATATGTTTTCTGGGGGGGCAAATTAGCGCTCATTTGAAGAAATTTTTTCAAAATTCAAAAGTCGGGATCTCCTCATTAGTGAATTTTTTTAAGAAAATTCACTAAAAATGACTGGACTCAGATGCTTATCGGAGCATGCGCAATAGCTCAAAAAATACGTTCAGCGGTCATTGAGCATCCTTGTCTAACAAGTAGCGTCGCGCGATCACTCTCTGTCACTTTATTTTTCATACCTAGCATCTTTTAGATTAGGAAACTTTGATTTGCGGTTTTTTTTATATAGGCACCTATATCATTAACTACAGAAAAAAAATGACCTTTAATGTGGTATAAATGAAATGAGTGTACGTTAAGAACGAAAAGTTTTAATAAAATTATACCTGTTTACACCTGGCTGCGTAGAGGTAGCGGTTAAGCAATCAGCAGCAACTATGACGTTTTAGATATTTTAAATACACTGTCGTGAAGTTGTGTAGGTTTTATTTCCGTAAGATGTTAACGAAATGTTTCTCTAAAAGTAAATTAATTATATTTTAATTAATAATACTGGCGGGTAATTTTTAATTGGCACCTGATGAAAAGTGACTTCTCCTAGTTGTAAAAATACTTAAAAATTAAATCTTGATAATCTAGATTATTAATGTACTAATTTAGCAGCCGGATCTTAGACTAAGAGAACATCTATCCGTTTATTCGTTTTCAAGTCGTCTGCACCGAACGCAACACTTTGTATTAAACCACGCGTTTTCTTAGTACACGTACTGCCATAGTAACAAGTAGAGTGTCCGTATTTCGTTGCTTTTGTGGGGAATTTCAATTATGAGTAGAGATAGAAGGTTGCACCTTTAATGTTATATTTTTTGTTAAACGATGCCGAAATCAACACTGAGATGACATCCTTTTTAGTGAATTTTTATTTAAAAAAATTCACTAATAGAGAGGTATCGATGGTAAGACTTTGCAAAAATTTTTTCGAAT